>BSBM01001390.1:0-63220 GCA_027924585.1 Larix kaempferi | reverse complement strand
ACAACGATGTTACTAGATATTCCCTATTGCCCACGGGTCGTCTCTATTAAACCTGCTGGGCCTCCTTCTCCTCCCTCTTACTTCTCTTTAACCAGGGCTGTCGAAGGCCAATTGCTTACTCGGGTTGTTCGGCCTCCAGAATCATGGGAACAAAGCCATCGCCCTTTCTTTCTTTTGCCTCCCGTCCTGACTCTCTCTCTCCAAAGCGTACCCGTACTGGATCCCGTCCTGATACACCCATGCGGCATATATAAAGCTAACCGTGATTCACGCACTCGTTTGTTTTCTCGCTCACGCACTCGTTGTATTCAACTCGTAGTCCTACTTTCTAGTTCTTTGCACTGTATTTTTGTGGTCCACTTTCTTCCATCAACGGGTGGTGTTCAACTTCTCGCTCAACAACCACAGGTAGGCTCGTTACTTGTGATCACCAGGTTATTCTTAACAGGTTAATCCATTACTGGTCGAGTTGTTTTATATCTTTACCCTACCCCCGGGGGAGTGCTTAATGGGAAGGTGAAAAAGTAAATCCTCCATGCATGTCCTGAATAAAGCCGGTCTGGTCTGGCTCTGTTTTATTTGAAAGGGGACTCTGATTTATTAGCGGGCAGTAGCAGTAGGAAGGAGGTGAAGGGTTTTGGGGTCGGTAGCAAACAATCCATCCTACTAACCAGGGGGGGTCTAGATAGCGTGAAAAGCTCAACCGGTGCTCGTTAATCTGGGGGCAGTAGGGGTAGCGGGCAGTAGCGTAAGGAAGGTCGGGTTGTTTCGGTATTGCTCATTCATTAACCAGGCTCCTTTGTCGGGCTCTTTCAATTCAATCTATAGGGCTTGTATTTCAGCAGCTGTTATAAGGGAAAGTTATAGCTGATATGCTGTGTAGCGTCCAGGCTCTTGTCCAGTGCGCAGGGGTAACTAATTAGTAGCGGGGTGGTTGGTATAAAGCTAGGTCAAGGGTCAAGCGAACATAGTAAAAAAAGCGTACAATTGAGAAGAAAGGGTATGTTAAGTTGTATCCTCAAAGGTAACCCAACTATCACAGGGAAACGAAGACGAGCGACCCCCTGGCATTTTGCTTCTAGCCTGAGGAGAGCGTAGTACTTAAGTATTCCCGGCTCGTGTGAATATCATGCTAAAATCTAATAAGTAAGTTGTGATTATGGAGCATAAGTGAATCTAAAAATAATATCTGTCTTTTCAATTTGATGGGTAACCAAAAGTTAAGGGGGTTATTAGCTGTAAGCGTATCAACTTGAATAAGGGCTCCTTCAGTTCTACGGTAACGTGCATTATATATGAGATTATGCGAAGTGGGCTTCCATATCACAAATCTGACGATAAGTCTTTTGAAGATTATCTGAGTATGACGTGAGGACCTTTATGGGGTAAGGTGTCTGTCTTGATAGGGGACTTAATAAAAATCTAATTCTCTTTCTTGGGTATTGGCGGTCGGCAAACCATAAATATACATATCCTGGGAATGCTGTTATATCAACTGTTGTAATGTAATACTTGGCTCTATTGAAGCACCCTACTATTGGGTTATAAAAATGTGTATCTAACCATATGAATCTATATATCTAGCCAGCGCGATCTTGCCCTAATTATTATTTCCTTCTTGCATCCTAAATATACCGTATTATTTCCGCCCAAATAAATAATCCCGCGATAATGGATAAAGTATTGAAATGCCAATCTATAGTAAGAAGAACATCATTTGATTCCCCGCGATGAGTCATCATTCCATTCTGTACCCCTCTGAAAAGAAGATTGAAATAAATAAGAATGTCAAATTAGAATGTTTTGTGGAATCGGTATCAAGTGACTTGGTGCTTGCTCCCGAAAGCTTAGTCAAAAGCGTATCAACTCCCGATAAAGTTATAGGTGTGGTAAGTGCACCTTATGTCTGAGCATATCAATTTGCTTTTCTTAGTTTTCCACGTTCCTTATGGTTTTAAATAAAACTGTTGTTTGTTGCGCGCGGAGAAGGGGGGGTTTTAAGTGTATGTCCAGTTTACTGGGTGGGTTAATTGGGTATAAACGTAAAGCTTCCTATGTGCCTGTACTTTAGTCCGGTATTTTTCGTTTGTTAGGTAAGTAACCATATAACACTGCTATATCTAGGTACGACGCATATATATATGACGCATATATAAACCTCACAAGATTGTTATCGATCAACTGGTCTATAGCTAACCCACCCACTCACAGTAAGACTGGTTGGTGTTCACCAGGTTCGAAGTTTTGCCCCGCCCCGTCCCGTATATGCCCGGATCGCGGCCTGACTTTGTCACGTCACCTCACCTCACCGTATGGGATAAGACCTGCCTTGAAAACACAATGCAACATATATAAACCTCACAAGATTGTTATGCACCCACTCGTCTATCGCTCATCCACCTCCCCGCTCACTGTTCCACTGGTTCGTGTTAAACTGGTTCGTTGTTGTCAACTCGTTGTGCACTTTCACTGGTTCGTGGTCCACTTCCACTACTGCCCTTTCCAAGTCCAATCACCAAGGCCACTTAAACAGCCAGCCCTGTCGAAGGTCCTGTCCTGTCAAAGGCCACTTAAACGGCCACTTTCCTTTCCAAGTCCCTGTCCTGTCCAGGTAACTTGCACTTCAACAGCCCTGTCGAAGGCCACTTCTACTTCGGCCCTGCCGTTTCCAAGTCCAATCAATCAACAAAACCAACCTCACTAATCAAGCGTAAGCGATCAGTCATCAAATCCCGGGCAAGCGTAAGCGCTGAAACCTCATGGGGGAAGGTATTATAGGAACAAAAGCGTGTTTGTTCCGTCCGGCGTAATAGTAAATAGTTATGCCCGGCTCTGGTAGGAACCAGGTTCCGTCAGGGTAAGTTCAGGAAAGATGTGACTCTTATTAACTAAGCGCGCTACAGTTTTCCATCATGGGTAAGGTGATTGCAACCTCAAGGTTCGAAGCTTCAACCCTGTTAAGCATCCAATAAAAGTAGCATTGGGGGATTTAGGGGGGCCCCGAGGCAAGGCTTAATCTCTGTGTATTGTGCTAAGCCGAGGGCTGCAAGCGTCAGGGGGTATAGCAGTCCATCCTTCTTCCTCTGCTAGGTTTATTTAGAGATGTAGGGTAAAAAGGTACTAATAAAATTGAAATGCTTTAGCGGTTCCTAGTGCATCCAGTATGTCCAGGCTCAAGGGGCAAGCGCTAGCGATCAACCCTAATGGGAAGGTAACCAAAGCAATAAAAGTCCTTCCTGATGAAACCCGTCTGGTCCTGACTCTTTCTGTTCCTGACAAACTTAACCTGAATAAGCCTGCTGGTACAAGCCTATACCTAACTGTATAAGCTCTCGTACTGATTCCTCCTCACCAAAGGACCGTACCAGAGCATACCTCCCTCACTGGAGAAGACCGGTACCTTACCCCAGACCAGACCTCACCGTCGTCCCGTACCTTTACGACTCACTCGCCTCACCAGATTCTTCTCTATTGCGGAACCACCTAGGGGATGGGCCTCAGATTATTCCTCTCTTCTCTCGATTGGTTGTGGAACCTCATGGTGCTTACCTTCTTACCGGTCCCGTACCTTGACACGACTTACTCACCTCACCAGATTCTTCTCTATTATTTCGGAACCTAGGGGGATGGGCCCCATATTATTATTGACCAGATGATGACCTCACTATAAGCTATGGAAGTGGTAGGGCATATTATAGTCCCAGAGAGAAACTTAAGGAAATTACATTCTTACTAAAGAATAATCTCCATTTTAGATCCCTGATAGGATGATGATATGTTTCATCGGACCCATCCAAATGAGGAGCGGAGCGGGCAAAATGTGAATGAGAAGGTTTTGGAATATGGTCTCGGTCCGGGTACGTCGGTCCCCACAACAACGAACATGGATGGAGGATTCTACTGGTTGTATGGATCTCCCACGGCCTCATGCTGGATGTAGTAACGACTTCCCAATGTGATGACTGGAATAAACAGGCCTATTGATGAGATGACCGGCTTACAATGACCTCTCCTGGGCAGCACTTACTAGGAGCAGCTATATATTCCCACCCAGAGCTCTCTATGTAGTTTAATTAGTTCACCAGAGCTATTTATTTAGTTCATCAGGAATCCATGAGGCTATATTAGTTCATAAGGAATAGAAATCATGATGGCCTTTAAGGGATAAACTCTTTGAAATGGTCTAGTTCATTCACAAGAATCTCATTTTTATATCCCAGATGAGTAGGATTCAGATTGAACCGAAAAAGGAGATTGTGACCAAAGGAAAAATGCCTCTCCTTCATTTAGAGCGTGCTTCGCTTCCTTGCTCTCCTATTGTCAAGCAAGCAATAAACCAAATGAGCGGCGAAGGTTTGGAATCTGGCCCAACCAAATAAACCACCCATGGAGATTCAACGGATAGTCAGGGAGGTGCTATTGAATTTGGAACGAACGCTATACCCCCCCATACCCCCTTGGGAGGGCTGAGCAGCAATTTAGAACATAGCAGCTATTATTCTATTTCTTCTGATCTTGATCCAGTTGGTTAAGCAGCTGATTCTGTTGACTCAGTAAATTCTGTTGATGCACCAGAACCAAAGCGAGCAGTTCCACTACTACCAGCAGTAGAGATAGAGGCTACGGCAAAGTAAGATACGGACGCGGATCCTACAGAGGCTATGTCTTTTTCTTTTTCTCGCATCTACCCCTCCCAAGCGGGCTTTGAATAAATAAAAGAGACAATAAATTACATATATAAAAAAAAGCTAATAACAAAACTAAGTGTGGATAATAAGGGGTACGCAGTGATGGTGTTAAGAAAGTCAGGGTAAGGTTGTTTCATCCCGATTCCGTCCTGATAAGAGAAAGGCAAATAGCAGTACCTACCTCCTAAGCGCTTCATTCAATAAGTGTAGGTGCTACGTGGTATAGGGCTAACGGTCTAGTTCTATAGGTGGGTAGGTCCTATTCCTAGCAATGTTGTTGGTTCAATTTACTAAATTGTATATCGGCAAGGCTCAGCCGGAATAGATAATGTACCAGCTTAGTTAAGCAAGTGTGATGATTCCTTTCAGGCCTGTGAATGCTGTCTGGAAGGCGGTCCGAAAGCTCTACAACATAAGGCAGAAGGTTGAGGCACGCAGTGAAGGAATAAAAAAGGCAAGGATTATAGAAAATATAGAGGATAGACGTTTAAGCCCACCAGCCAGCGAGACCAGCCAGGCACAAACAGTCTGTCTCATCTGACATCCGATGATCGCGGATAAATGGAGTTCATGGGACCCACACACATTAAATAGCCAGTGAAGTGACTGGGCTCTCCTATATTATTTATGATTCTATGGCTTCAAAGGCAATTTGCATATCTGATGACTTGGTCCTTACCTTACGAAGTTACTTATTGGGTGGGGGACTTTGGTCGAATCATTCTTATATATGTAATTACGCAACTGATGTGTCCTGCTACGCCCGGAATAATAAATGAGTGAACAGGCCGATCGGACGGGCTTTAGAGAAGAGACTTCTTTTTGCTCCGCACCTCACGAAGGGAAGCCAGAACCTTGGGGCTTAACGTGCTCGAGAAAGAAGATGCTTTTACAGACAGACCTTTTAGTTAGGAACCCTATGCCTACTTTCTTTTATCTAGACCTTAGAGCAAATTACTGTTTGCTTTAAGTTGGTTGGTAGGTGCACAAGGCAAAGCTTAGACAGGCAGACTTTTTAAGAAAGAAGGAAGGGGTTGACCTATACACAGACTTAAGGTACCACTCTATTTCCCCTTACTTTTTGGAGGGCATGGTTCAGCCGGAAAGAAAGATTACAGTAAGTGGGTGGTACAGTAAAGAAATAACCTGTTGTTGAATCGTCAGATAAATCCCTCTTTTAGAAACTATTGCCAGAAAATAAAGAAGGGAAGGATCGGCACTTAAATTGTATTTACTTCTTAAGCCTACCGTTATATAGTTGGGTGTTATGCTACCAACAGTTGAGTTGAGTTGTGTTAACCACCCCTTCAATACAGGCCAGGCTCTCGGATGAAAGCACCCAGGCCGAAGGCGCAGGAGGGAATTGAAAAATTCATTGAGCATAGATTGACAAAAGCTAGTTTGATAACCCAGATGAATAATAGACTCGGAAACCCGGTCCTCTACCGGGGGTCTCTAGCTCTGTTGTTTATTTTGGGTAACTCGCTGAATTGCATAATTACCTGGGCCTTCCGACACTGGTCCCCCGCCCGCCTGATGTTGATTCTCGTCTGATAAAGGCAATATTACCACTAACTTTGTCCTTGAAGCAACCATATAAAAGCCATGCTGATCCGGTCAATTTCGAAAAGCTTATCAGATGCAGTTTTTCCGGTATAAAACCCTCATCCTCGTACCTCAGACAAGTCCCTCCGGGTCCAGAGTTGTCCTGGTTCGTAGGCATAATCATCCAACCGGGTATCAAATTCATATTTCAAAGTAGAGCTTTAGCTTCTTTCAAACTTTAAGGTTATCCCCCCATCAGTGAGCATGATATACTCACTATAAGGATACTTCTTTGACGGCTGGCTCACCCTAGTAGACCTTCTCAACTGAGGTACAACTGGTGGTTCTTTAGGGGGCTGCTCCTCTTGCTCACCAACGTCATCATCTACAGGTGGATTCTCACCAACCACTTATTCTTGACCTTCTTTACATCTCCCCCATCATCATGTGGCACCGTGGGTAGAGGAAATAGGTATGAGATAGATCGTAAGAAAGGCTCTCCGCCGATCGTTATGGCGGAATAGGCGCACAAGCAGTAGCAGTAGAGGCAAGGTAATAAGTATCATAGGCGAAATACGGGAATCGGGTAAGGCTAGCGAAGTTTAGTATGCTAGAAGAGAAGAGGCACCACCTATGCATGCGACCGAAGCACCTCTTTCAACAACAGCAGATCTAGCAGCCTAAAAAAGAAAGTCGTTTATCGCATTTTATATCGCATTGGAAGAGAGCCCTAGTAATCATATTGCACCAGAGGACCGTGAAAGTCAAGTTATTTACTATTAAATGGCCTTTGCAAGGATTCAATCAGAAGCCACCCTTCAAAGAGCCCGTGACCGAGACAGGGAGCGGAGAGCGAAAAGATATCTTTATTTACTGGACTGGTTGGACATCTGAGCAGGGAAGGCTTTAACAGGACCAATTCCACAGATAAAGAAGACAATAGCAGTTGTTGTGGACGCAATAGCAGTTTTTGTTTACACAATAGTTGCTGTGGACAGTGTGGTGGACAAGTGGTGGCTCTCAAAGGCCTCGTGTTTATCTGATATCGTACCTTTTTGGACCGAAGACTCCACTCGAAAAGGCCCCTTCTACTAAGCTAAAATTGACATAAGGAGATAAGCAACGTCCTTAAAAAAAGGAGAGCTACTTACTGCCCCTTAAGTCAAGAGCTAGTAGTACTATCAGCAAAGGATATCGTAACTATGGCGAATACGTTTTTCTTGCTTGCCACATACCCGGAATGCGAACTAAACAGGAACATGTGAACTAAGCCCAGGGAATGATCTCGGATTGAAAGCCCGAGGCATTATCCTGGATTGAAGGTCTGGAATTGTGGAAACAGGGCGGAGGCATACCAGGCTTAAAAACGACTAAAGACCATTGGACGACCGGGAAATAGCACTGAACAAGCAGGGGCTAAAAGCTTTTATACCCAGTATTCTCCCATAGGCTCAGAAGAGGGTAAATACGATCCCTTTTATAAAGAACAATAAATTAAACTATCAGAGCCATTGCGGGTGATTGCTACTTCGAAAGCCATGAGCCCCATTCACGAAAGCCTAAGGAACAAACTTGCTACTTTTGATTAACTCGTCGCTACTTCTGATCCCTCTACGTACCCTCTCTTTATCGATCTGACCCTTCCATGTACCCGACACTGATTCCCAAGCAGAGGGAGGAGAAGGAGGATCTTACAACTACATCATTTATTATTACAAAATCTTAAAACAAATAAACCAATGAGAATGACAGAAGCCCGCTAAACAAGCACAGAAATAGGTAAAGGAATGGACGTTCCTCAAAACAAAGGCCTATTTTAGATCGATAAGCCACTTTATAGATTCATCAGTTATACCTACCACCTCTATATATTACAGGAACCACCTATTTAGAGGAGGAATAAGAGATAACCTTCTCCTGACCACTCTGTCTGCTTGCTGTAAAGTAGTTCCGAACAGGTTCTTTCAGTCGAGTTCTGGACAAATCAGCTTTTTGCTGGTAATGGCTCAATCTATAGATGAGAGAGCCTTATGATGGATGGGAAACTATCACGTTAGGTTTGGAGAGAGAAAGATGGGCTGATATTTATAGATAAAGAACCTTTATTTTATAGGTGGTGATCAAGAACACCCAACCATGAGTTATTTTCCTTCTAACTAGTTGTATCCCTTTTCAAATTATTTCCAGCCGCGACTCAACAAAGGGGTATGGTTGGTTCCCTAGCCCTCTTGGATAGATGGTGATTCCAGTAACTTTCAGGACATATCGTCCAAGATGCACCTTTTAGACACCATCATTAGATCCAATGTATTCTATAGCTCGTAAGTTTTGGGACCCAACTTATTGTTTCAGGTTGATGGGGCTCGGACGGAAAGAGTGCAATCCCTTATGCTACTACGCATCATTCGGTACAAACGGATGATCCCCTACTCTAACTAATCTGAATGGATAACCTATATGATAGGAGATAAGGTCATAGTATCATACTAAAATATGCAGACTATTTATATGCTAAACCAAGTACCACTTCGTATTTATACTTTAATTCTTAATTAATAAGCCTAAGCTACAGTCCTAGTATCACACTGTATTAGTCACTTTTACGTGCAACTCATATAAATTAAGCAGCAATAGGTGCATCATGCTACTATAGTGTTAACCCAAGTAAATCAGGCTGGCTCGTTGTTGTTTTGTTGTTTGTCGTTGTTGGGTTCGTGGGGCAGGTGGTTCAGTGGTAACGGTAAAGGGTAAGGTAGGCTGCAAAGTAAAGGTAAATAGTAAAGTGCCTGCCGTACTTTCTAAGCATTCGTCAAATGGTTGGTTGGGAAGCCCATAAATGCTCAAAGTTCAGGTCATGAAGCCAGCCGGTATAGAAGGGGTTTACGCCAGGTGGATAGCATGCACATAAGTAAAAGCAAATAGGCATAAGGTCTATTTAGCGAGGTACCCAAATACAATTCTTTCAGCAAGTGTCTAGGGCAGGTTTAGTTATTAAGGTAAGTTGTTAGAAGAAAACACTTCAGTAAAGGGTAAGGGTCTGTCTAATCGATCCACCGGGGTATCGAACGTTAATTTGGCATTATAAACTTGATGATTTACAGTGCCCTCCCCTAAAGCAAGTGATTTCTAAGGGCATAAAGAAAGCACTCCATGCACTTACTAAGTAGGATGAAGCAGTTCAAGTAAAGGGTGGTTAACAGGCAGGACAGGTTGTTTATAAAATTAGGTAATGTATGGAAGTTATAGAGTTCGGCAAGGCAGAGAGCATAGAGGGAGGGTTGTTAGCAAGTTAGGCGATTATGGGCCAGTTCCAGTTGTGGATCAAGCAAGAATTCCCCTATACGCGTTCTAGCTTCAATCCATAAGAATCCCTTAACCAGCAGCCATGCCCTAAAGCAATAAGTAATCCCAGCCATGCAATCCACCCATCCATAGGGGTACGGTACCTCTGGTTTATTCAACGTTTATAAATATCTAACTTGTAAAAAGAAATAAAATCATATATAAAGCACCCACCTTATATCAAACAAAAGGTGAGGCCGGAACAGGAGAGTCCATGCCACGATTCCGTGTTCAGAAGGCAGTCAGGAGTCTAATTCGGGTTGGGTAAAAAGCATAAAAACCTACCTAGACCCTTGGTCTCGTCCGATCAAGCAAGAAGTGCCCTAACCGTCCAGCTTCATGCAATAATCAAAGTTGCCTTGCCATATCCCCACCCAAATCCCAATAGGGGTATGTTTTCCACTACCAAATGGTTTATTCGAAGCGATTGAGCCAGTTCCAAATGTTTTTATCCCGGTCAAATTCCCTCCCTTCCTTTTAGGATGTGCCCGGAAGCGCTGAATCTGGCCTCCTCTCAACACGCTCGTTTAGCGATAATCCCTCCCTCCCTACAGCAGCCTTTTTCAAAATGTCCCCACCCACCTGTTATAGCGTATTACAAGAAAAGTGCTCACTAACTAATAGTATTATTCTACAATTATTCCATCCGGCTATCCGCAGATTCAACCTTACTATTTTAGCTATTTATGAATGGATGAACAGAGGAATCGATGACCCAACATCCGCTAAATGTTTGCTACAGCAGCTCAATTATATATATATGTATTACCTGGCATACCCGTATTGAAAAAGGAAACAACTTTTGACACGAATAACGACGCAGTAGAGAGAGAGAGGGACGAGCCACGAAGAACAAGGTATGAAGAGGGTTGAGGGGAGTCCGCCGATAACTTAAAATATTTATCTTGGTTGGGCTACTTGGCCGGGGGGAGACTCTTAGCTTAGCTACTAGGCCGGATACAGTCATTGACAGAAGGTTTTATTTGAAGCCAGTCTTACAGCAGAAAGACAGGGCATAACATAAGGTCATTGCCAATAGACAATTTTTCCGGTGGGTCCAGTAATCTTAGCCAGGGGGATAATAGCAAGTTGCCAGTAAGGAGGTGCTCATTGCAAGTCTCATTAAAAATTGCATTAACAAAAATAAGAAGGTGATTGCCCCAGAAAGCATTGCTGCTGATAGCCGCCGGTAGTAATTGAGGGACTGGGTCCGCTTGATTACTCAGATTGGCTTGGTTACTCAACTTTAATACTTTAGCTGCAATATCTTGGATAGTAAATATTTTAAAACTGCCTCAGTCACTTTTCATTTCTTTATATTCTACAGTATAAAGCGGCAGGCTCATGCTTTGGACTAAAAAACCCGCTTTAGACAGAATAGCGAAAGGCGGCGTCCATGGAACCAGGCAAAGTAATTCTAAGCTACATACGGCTAGTAGTACTGACTTGTTTAATAGTCGCTTTCTATAAAGCTTTTGACAATCTTCACTCCTATGCATATTGAGTAGTTCTGTCTCTTCAGCTTAAGACTCTACCAAAGAGTGCATGGAAAAAAAGACTCTCTAAAATTTGATATGGACCAACAAGGCAATAACTTTAGGACTTATTGAGATGAATTCTAAATTGAGGAAGATAAGGTGTCCTCACCTTTCCGATGGTCAGGTGAGCCCTACGCATCTGGGGATGGTAAATTTGGGAAGAAAAGGTATAATTATATAAAGATTATAAAGAGTATTAAAGCCTATTGTACTTACTTTTGTATAGTAGTTTTGTATATACAGCTTAAGACAGTATTCACTCAGATCAAAGTGCATTTAAGGCTTGGACTTTCCGGTCCATCATAGGACTCCAGGCAGTTGGAACAAAACTAGTATCTTTAGGCTTGTCCAATGAGCTCTTCCTCTCCAAAGCTCACACAGCATCTTACATAATTAATTAGTGGGGAAACTTCTTTGCATGAAACTCCAACAACATTTGCTAAGGCTAGTCATCAGTTAAAGTATAAAAATTTTTTGTTTTATTGGTCATATCTGATGATGGTAAATTAAAAAACAAAATATTACTCTCCATATATGTTACTCTACGAAGCCTCCAACAGAGTTAGTTCACCTAATAATATATGCATATATTGAATGAAAGCTTTGAGGACATGTGAAGCTCCAACAGGATTTGTGATAAATGGGCATCTTTTAATATCATAACTTGAAAATCTTCTTCTCCAAAGATATATTTTTATCCAATAAGCTTTAATTAAATATTACTCTATGAAGAGCTCTTACTCTCCGAAGCTTACAAAGAATGGTTGGTTGTTAACAGCAGAATTGTAAGTTCAAGCTTTTGGAGACCAGTAAAAAAGTGCATTCCCCAATAGGACTTATGCATATCAAAATAGATATAAACAAGGTAATAGGGGTGTTTAAATGTTTGGACTAATGAATATTACTCTCCGAGACTTGTTTATATAGTATTTATTTATATAAAAGAAAGCTTAAGACTAAAGCTAATGTCTTTGGACTTACTCTGTACATACTAGTAGGGCTTACTAAAGGCTTTCACTCAATGTAACTTAGTGCAAAAAAGAGAGTCTCTTAAGGCTTGTTTATTTTCAACTGGTCAATTGAGTAACAAAAGGAGGCATTGGTAGATGATCCAACAGCGGATCCAGGAGACGTGTCAATGCATAAAGGTGCATATGGGGATGGTAAATGAAAGACTAAAAGGGGGCGGGACTAGTAAATCAATCCAGTTCTTGTGTTCATAGTACAAGATATTGGTTTTATCTTCCGCGCTTATTGGGCTTACTCCTTCTCCGAAGAGCTATTCCTCTTCTGTGAGATATTCCTCTCCGAACTGTACTTGTCTAGTGTAGTGTTTGCTTTACAGCTGACGATCTTCACTCCACCGACTCTCTTAAGTTAAAGGTTGGAAGCCAAATGTAAATTTGGTGGTGCTCCTCCCAAAAAAGTATGTAGGTCTCAAGGGCAGAGGCTCAAGGGTATAGGGCTGAGGTGTATCAAAGAATATTAAAAAGATTATTTACTTAGATACGTGCATAAAAAACACAATAAGCAAGGCACAACCCACCTCCCTCACACAGGTTCACATCAGCCACAATACCTTCGGTAACACTTAAAGCATGGATGTGTCATGTAAAGTATATCCTGGTACTAGTCACAGATATAGGGGGTGAGGTTACGCCCGAGCAGTGTGGTTTGGTGCAATGCGGGCAGGCGGACTGGGGAATGCGGGCGAGATGCGGAATGCAGGAGAATGAGTAATGGGAGAATTCGGATTGAACGGAATGCGTTCTCTTTATCGGGACGTTAGATGTGTAATGATGTGTACGGCAGACATAAATTTCCCCACATACAAGAGATAGGTCCTTCATACAAGAGAGATTTAATCATCGCCGGCCAAGAGAATAGGAGATGGCCCCCCATGTTGTTCCCACCAGAATAGATTGAGTAAAGCACCCTGGGCACATCGAACCAACACGGGGACGATACGGAATTATCAACATACACTGCTAATCAAACCTACCTGCTGATCGATCTATCTTTTGCTTACCGCCTGATGATATCTTCTCTCTATACCTCCTCTACCTTGCGACCCATTGATGAAATTATCCATCTTGCCTGTCTGCAGCAGCCACCCCGCATAGCACCACTGGACGACAGGATAAGGCCTGGTTACCTTGACAATACACACACGTATCTCTATCGAACTACGACTACTCTCATATTTTTTACTCACTTGGATACACGTTGAGATACACAAGCGATGAGGTTCTATTAGGTACGATGCTTTATGTTACACGATGCTGCAGCAGGTTGATTAGGTAAGATGAGGTAGGTTTCCACGATGCATGTTGAGTTCGATGTTTATGCCAATTGGTTGTGCCAATTGGTTGTGTTGGCAATGGCAGAGCACGATACCACCTAACCGATTGAATGCTTACCAAATTACCGCCCCAAACAGTCCAATAAGGTTGGTGGGTGGGAGGGCCGGAAGAGACGAACTTGCCTCGTTCGATTTACTTGGTATTGATGGGAATCGCTGGCTGACATTGCTAGCCTCCTTTTTTTGCTCGCGTTACTAGGAAACCCATATCTTTAAACAAAACTTTTTTATACAGCGTAGAAGTTATACAGCGTAGAAGTAGGACAAAAATAGGTGATGACTCCCACCCAAAGTTACGTGAAAGCAATGCCCACTTTCATTAGTCAATTTCCCACTCCCAATAGGTTCGATATGAGGATAGCCCATATTTGGAGACCATTAAATCTGCCTAATCACGTCTGCCTTCTGACTTGCTCTTCAATCATTCACTCTATATCGAGTGGGGAGAGAATCTCTTTTGCTTGTATGAGCCAAATAACGCTTAATAATTGGTATAGATACACCATTAGCTACCAAACCCTTATCACGGTTGAAAGCAGCCATAAAACGCATTTATCCTCTGTAAACTTCATTTTGCCTTCATGGCGTATCCCAAAGCTCCGCATAGATAGTTAGGCAAGTAAGAGAGCTACCGAGGCAGTAAGGATAGAGAGATAGTTAGGCAAGGAACTACTAATGGATACGTCACCTTTGCTGACTGAATTTCCCATCCCGGATAGGTCCGATATGATGATAGCCTGGATTCGGGGAGCTACAATCTTATCCTCCAGTTGCCTTGAGCTAGTTTAATAACGTGGTTTCCACTCAATAATAAGGTGGTCGGCCTGAGCGGTGAGTTGGGGCATTGCCAGCATGAAACACCTCTAGACCCTCTACTCCATACATTACGTTTGCTGGAAATAAATGAAATATTCTTTATCTCTTACTTACTAGTGGGCTGGCAGCAGGCTGGCAGCAGGCTGGCAGGAAAGAGAATTGGGCCAACAAAGACAGACGAGGAAGGCTGGCTTTAGCGATCACCACAATGGGCGAGGCACGTTGTTGTTAAGTCTGCCCAAGGAACCGGATGGGGTCACGGTAAGGAAGGATAGCGGTGCGGTAAGGATAGCGGGAGGGAAAATAAAACCTTCCTTTTCGGAGTAGAGATCCTTTTCGCAGAATGAATAAGTGTAACACCTTTTGGTCCCAGAAGAGATTGTTGGTTCGGTCCATTACCTCGGTCCACTATCATAAATAGAGGAAGGGAATTGGTCCACTTCCGATATAATCAACCTGTTACCTGAGTAAGATTCCCCCTTCGAATGGGTTCTGTTTCTATCGCTAGCCCCCCCTGGCAAAACGAAATGGAATGGGTGAAACCAAAAAAAGGCTGCCTGTTTTCCTTGAAAGCCCTCGGCAGAAACAAATAATCTGGCTCCTCAAACAAAAGAAATTGGGCTTCACTCTACTCCCCGAATGGTGAATCAACGTGTAAGTAAGTGATTCATTCCTTCTGGGCGGAAGGGCCTAGTGTTAAGAAAAAAGCTCCATTTTAGGAGCTTTAGTGAGAAGTCTTCTTATTTCTTAGTGAGGGGAAGAACAGAGAAGGAAGAGGATCTCCCTTTCGCGTAGCTCTTTTAGGTACGGAGTTGCGAGACCAAAGAAAGGTCGAGGGGAATAAAAAAAAAGAAGGTTATTCCTTCGCGTAGCTCTCGAGATATCCTGTGATTACAGGACGGGTGGCCTATAGGTAGTGTCTGGGCTGGCTGGGCCTAGAAGTGTTGAGTTTCACAAGTTGGATCTCGGCTTGATAGATGGATGACTGGGCTGGCAAGGGCCTTAGTCGTTTTCCTGCTCCAAATGAGACCCATTCGAGTAGGCAAAAGTAAAGAACGCAGGAGTTTCATTATCGATTGAGTACCCCGGAAGGACTCACCTGATTTGTAATAATCCATTCAGTAATCAACCCAGGCGAGAATCTTCCCCGAAAGCCTTACCCGCTATAGGAGGTAATGTGGAGATGCAGTCTGACCCCGCTCTCTCCATAATAGTAGGTGGTCCCTTTATTAAGATTACAAAGGATGAATCGTTTTGGAAGGAAAGAGTTTTCTATATACCAAGCCGTACAAGGCTCGGAGCGAACCCGCACAGCGAGCGAATTACCGACTGAAGGGAACAGTCATAGGATATGAGTGATGTCTGGATTTAGGGGCATGCGATAGTGCGTGCAGTGTTAAGCAGGTAGGTGGGTAAAGAGAGGTGCCCGCCCTCCGTTTCGTCAGTTATATTGTTTGGCGGATTTCTGGCCCCATTCCGTGAGTCAACGGCAAGTAGGGGAGAAGCTAACGCCGAAGCGAATTAGACCGCTCCATTGGTGAGCAGGAAAGACCCTATATCCTTACTTTGCAGGCGTATGAGGCTAACCCCTGTGGTCCATGCTAAGGCAATTATACTGTGCTATAAGGTAAGGTCACTGGTTCAATAGTTAGTTCATCTCCTTACTTGGCACCCGGTGAGATTCCTATAACTCTTATAATCCTAGCTATAAGGTGCCGTGGCGAACAGAAGATAAGCCCTAGAGATCGATGCTTGCAGAAGTAAGCGAGGATAGGATAAGCCTAGATAAGCTTGCATAAGCTTCGATTACTTGGCATTGATTACTTTATCAATGAAAGCCATTACTTGCTTAAAGGGAATTCGGAGATATCATTTCCTAGCTAGTCATTCAAGCAGCTAGTGAACCAACCTGCTAGTGAACCAAGTAGATAGATCTACATTACGAGCCGAGCTATAAGGTCACTGCCCTAATCGGAGCTATAAGGTGCGGTGGCAACGATGGAGCAAGCGGTGCGAACGATGCAGATGAACTGAACTCAGGTCAGGAAGGAACCCATTAAGGAAGGAAACCAACCTTGATCTAGGCATTTTATTTTTAAGGTAAACAGCCCTGAGCAGCGGTAAACCCCCCCCTAAGGCACAAACGGTGGGTTCTTCTAGTCACGCACCAGTGGGAACAGTGGGTTCTTCTAGTCGGGATAGGAAGCTACGATCCAATGATTTAATTCATTAAATAAGAAAATGATTGAATCAAGATATCAACGGAGCTATCATCAGATAGAACTGGGTGGTGCACCATAGAAGATAAGTAGCTACCATGAGATAGAACTGCCAGAAAGAAGTTGCTATCATGAGAGATTAGCTGGCTAATCGAGAATTGGACCTTACTCAAATGGGAAATTTGCTTAATGAAAGGTGGCATCAAAGGTGTATCATATCCAGATTATAGAGATAAAAGTTAATGTGGTCTTCCAAGAACTGGGAAATTGGGAAGTAAAGGTGGCATATCCAGTGGATCCAAGTGAATAAGCTCTGACAAGATTAGTTAAGTAAAATAGGCATATTTTTATTTCCAATTAGTGCTAAGACTAACTGCTTGGAAAGAGAACTAAAGGCTAGTGTCCATCAATAGGGAAGGCTCCAAGGCGGAACTAACAAGACTAATAAGCTTGTTTCTTGTAGACATGCAAATTGAAGTGTCACCGTCTAAAAGAAAGCAACATCATAGATTAACTATTAGAGTATATATATATATGTGATTGAAACCTGTTTAAAAGAGTAAATAAGCTAGTGGAATTAGATCTGGGAAGGCAGCAACGTCTATAATATGTGAAAACATAGAGATGCTAGTTCAAGCAAGTGTGAAACGTCTCAATTCCATATAATTCTAGTAAGCTCTATGCAAGATTATATATCTACGTATTGATTTGTTGTTACAATGGAAGCCAAGTGGAGTAGCCGGGGATCCAGAGTCTTTCTTTATAGAGCTTCTTTATTTCTGAGCCTTACTAGAGCTTTTATTTCTGGCACTGAGAAGATAAGATAATGTATTTCCTACTAACTACAGCAGCACAACTAAATCCCACTTCATTTCCTTTCAAACCAAATGAGAATCCTCCCTACCTGTGAAAAGTTTTTACACCTTTGAACTCTGATGCATCTTTAGGCCTTGGACTACAGCTATACATTTAGCTTAACTGTTAGAGACTAAGCATAATCCCATTGCATAAGCAAGAATAAAGGCTACCCTTATAGTCCATTGTTATTCCATTTCCACCAGCTTTTTCCGGGTTTCTCGTGGTCTCTGCTTTGTTCTGATTCTATTCAACAAATTTGGTCACTGATGGTATAAGCCCCGAAATGACCTTCCAAGAGAGGCCACAGCATGAAGAGATGCGGGGATGAGGAGAGTGCACAAGAGTAGGAGTTGAGGAAATCATTATGAATTTCATGAGGTGTGTTACCTACGGAGCAGAGCGCAATGTAAGAGTAGGAGTTAGCCATTTTATTATTTGTAGATCAGCGTACAAGTATAAGATTATTTGGTTGTATTTTAGTTTTAGAGTGCTGCAGTCAATTTGAGTTGTTGGTTTGAGTTTCTTTTCAATGTACTTATCTCGAGGGCGAGACAATTATCGTGTTGGGGGCCTGTTGGTGCCCTATTTTGGGGTGCATTTATAGCTATAGGACATTTACATTACGCCTTTATAATATGTTTGAGACATGATGATATTCATATTTGTACTTTATGTCTTAATGCATTTTTAGAATAAATTATTAGAGAGTTAGTTTAAATGGGGCGTTACAGATGGTAACAACCCTTAGGCTTCTTTATATTATCTTCCTTTATAGAGCTTTAGATATATTTTACATTGTATTGCTTACAAGAGCATTGGGATTTAGATACTAAGTTAGGATTTTTCGTTATCTTTGTCTCCTTTCCCCTCTTGGGCAAGGAATACTCTTGTAAAGTTTGCTTATTTAATAAGAGAATCCATATTAGAATATATTATGGTTGTGCATTGCTTTTTCTGTCTTCTTTATTGAAAAAATTATCCAATATTGATTCTCATAAGATAATTACTTCCTAATTTCCATTAAAATATTAATCTTTAAAGTTTCCCTTAAAGTGGGTAATTTTAGGTGAACTAATACCATGATGGGGATCACTGATGTTTAACTCGGTCAAGCTAAGAATATGGAAGGTTTAGCTAATGGGGATTAGATAATCCTCACCCTTACTACAAACTCCCCTTGATAATAACCAGGAAATAATGATTCTGTGCCTTTAATTCCCATGGCAAAAGTACTTATAGTAGGCTTGTATCCTATACTATATGTATTCCTAGATAGTATGTGTTTGCTAAGCTATCTAACTTGGTTATCCCACATATTCTGTAAAGAGACTCCTCGCCTTTTTATAAGTAAGACTTATTGGGTCTGCCAAAGCACCTCTACTCATCCCAATGCAATGAAGCCAAAGTCTCCTGTTGTCATATCCCACACCCATATGTTGGCAAGCTGGAAAAGTTGTGTCGCTATTTATTGTGCACGAAAAAACACATGCATATCTAGTAGATCAACAATATATAAGATTATAATCAACTCAATTGCTTCATATCACGAGTTACCTTTTGCAAATCTTATTGTAAGACTCCCACCCTGGTGCCATAAACACCCTTTTAATGATCCACATAACCGATTTATTTCTCACTAAGATCAATGAAATCATTTAACAATATATGCATATCAACATGTAAAATAAGAAAAATATTAGCTTAGGAAAACTAGGTTAGTTTAATCATGCTTCCATGGCAAATCATTAAGCTTTCATAGTTTGAAATGTTCATAATATATACAAATAGCTCCACCCAGAAGTGCTACAGATTTAGCCACCCTGCCACAACTCACACTTTCTTAACATCATTGGTAGTTATTTATTTTCATCTTATGATCAAGTAAGACTTATTGATCTGAAATGGATCACTATAAAATTTGTAATATATTTTGGTACTTTTTTAGTATAAAATTAGAGCTATTTACTTGTAGGGCCAATTTGAGAGGCAGGTCTAGTTTGGTGATTTAGGGTCTTGAAACATTTGGAGCTCATTCGGGGCATTAAACGGGCATTTTTAGGTTAAAACTTAGTGGACAAAGTACTCATCCCTTTTATGTTTTTCTACACATTGAGAGCTTTCTAACGACACAAAGATCACCTCAATCACAATTTTTATGAGTAAGTTTTGCCTCCTAAAATTTGACGTATGCTTATGTAGCACCTACCCTCCTTCGTAAGCTAAGGTAAGGACCAACTGCACCGTAAGGACCGATTGTACCCTCAATGTCTTGCTAACCGGTCAGTCACTATAAGGCATATTAAGATGAGCACCGGTATTGCATACATATCTTCTTTCTTATTGCATATCTTGGTAGTTGTTCGTGATCAGTCAGGTCAGGTAGATGTTCATGATAAGACAGTTTCGGGATAAGACAGCCTCCTTTCCTGATTTCTTCGCCGCATTTGCATCGATGCTCCGATGCGATTTGATAGGTGCAGCAATCAATGTGGGCAAGCAACTTGAAAAGGGAAAAAGAAGTTCTTAGTAAAAAACAAAAAGACCCTTTCTCCACCCGATGACACCCTTATGCCGGGGTATAACGGTGTTGATACAGCGCGTTTCAATTCAAAATGTAATTTATTTATACCGAGGAAAAATACGGGGATTACTTGGTACAAGCTTAATCAATTGTACAGACAGACTTTGGGTGCTAAGATCCAGAGTTGAGAGGTGAATTCTTATTACGAAAACTTCCCGCATCTTTTGGGTAGCTTTGAATGAGTCACAAACAGGTTTTCATTTCACATTTTCTTATTTCCAAAAGAGAAATACAAATCCTCTATGCTATTCTATTCTCTTAACTGGGATATGAGGCGTTTCATACCTGATAGGTTGGTAATAGCATTATACAAGGCCATAGCTGAATAGACACCCTTCTTTCTTTTTTTGTGTCCTCGTTCAGAGCAGCAACACTTGTTGTTGCTTGTAACCTGCATCCAAGGCGGTGGCGGTGAAGATCCATAACTTATTAATGAGCAAGACCCATACCCCTACTATTCCCTTCGTATGGTTACAGCTCCATACGCTTCGACGGCAGCATCATCAATAATAAAGGGAGAGACAGCTGCAGTTCAACCTGGCCTACGTAAAAGGCGGTGCAATCTACCTTACAGTATTAATGGCAATCATCAGATCTGCAATGTATGTAACCCCTATCACTAATTGAAGAAATAGAGTAAGGATGGCAAGTTATCACGGATTGTTAGCTATTTGGGTCAAATCCCGATGTAAAAAGAGGAATGAATCCTAAAAGCAGACTTTATTTAGTATAACATAAAATATGTGTGAAGCAACCCAGAAACGTGAAGTACCTTTGCTGTTGAAGATTGCAGGAAAGGCTGTAACCGGGATCTTATCCAAGCATGAATTGAGCCTCTTCCGGGGATCAGTCAAGGAAGGCTCGTCTTTCTCTTCCTCCTGTACATCCCAAAGGACTTACAGTTTTATGCCTTGCTCCCTCTCTGCATCCTCGTCCAACGGGTTCCTTGGGCTACAGATTCTATTGTTGGCCTTCTCCATCCTCACATTACACCACCAAGAAAAAAACATTGACATTAAAATAAAAAGAAAAACGGCAACTATTTTGCAGCAGTCTATAATGCAACTTATAAAAGAAATAACATGGAAGCCTGTGGTTTATTCATACGAAGAGTTTTAGGAAGCGTGCATGGCCAACGCGTTGCAACTAGTGGGTGTTTTGAGTAACCAATTAGGGGCATCCTTCATGGTGCTAACATAAAACGAAGGGCTTGAGGCTTCATTCAATCCATGGGTGAGTTCTAAAGATGCACAAATATCCACCAAGCATCTTCCATACAAACCCATATAAATGTTGCCCTCCCTGACTTACTATGTAAGTTCAATTAGAAATTATTATAATATAATTTGAGTAGCATTTATTTATAGTTAAGGTTACCCCTAAAACCCATGGAGGCTCCTTATATTTTATGCTATAGAATTAGTAACGTGGGTGGTAGGGAAGGTAGAAGCAGGTGGGTGGTTTGGATACGCACTTTGGACTATTGCCCGCAAAAAGTGAATTTGACTATTCTCGCCATTTGACCATTCCCGTAAATATGTGCTACGACTATGGCTACGATCCGGGATAATGCGACTATTGCTTTTTGGCGTGGTTCAATTTGATTTTCAAAGGCGTGGGTAATGAAAGAGAATTGAAAATATCCTGCCTCATTCATGGTTTTGGAAAACTTTATAAGCTTAGATCATTACTCGATAAGCTTCAATAACATCTTTTAGCTCCGAGTGAGTAGGTGAGTATTTAACTATGAAGGCAACTTTGAATGGGACTTATATGGAAACTGGTACTACGAAATCATGTAAACGTATATAAAAATGAAGGCAACTGGTTACTGCATGATAATTTTACGCTCCAACCCCCTTGCTCTCCCTTACGGTCAAGCAAGCTTTTCGTCTTTTCGAGAGCAAGGTAAAGATGAGCCCTTCTCCTCAATAGTTTGGATTCGACAGGTCCTTAAAAGAAACAAACTTATCCCTTCACCCTCTAACTAAGTCGAGCGCCTATTCCCTTTCTCACTAAGTAACCCTCCTAGCCTAGTTTTACCCTCCAAGTATTACCCTCAGAAGTATATTGGACCCTATTAACCTAGTACTCTCAATATTAGCCTAGGCCCTCAATCGGCGGGGTATATCCTCCTAATCTTACTATTCACCCTAAGTTCTATCCTGCTGAATCCCTTCCTCCTGATGTAAGCTGGAGTATGCGTATTCCCCCGTACGTAAGCTCGTTAACTTCTTACTATTTGGAGAACGGGCTTACGTTTTCCCAATATGTATGGAGTGGGAAAGGATCCAGTGTAAGACCATCTTCCTCTCCCTTTGGTCGAGTGGCGGCGGGATCCAACTCTTATAGGAAGGAGCAACCTAAGGAACTTAATTAAACCACTAAATCCGAGGGATCTGCACCCAGACATGCGACTGGATACACGAAGATATCTTTCCGGATGACTGAGCCAATAAAAAAAATAATAAGGTTATGCCTTTCAACTGTTCTGAACGTAGCGAAGGAGACTTGGAAGGAGCTGCTCCCATTTATCATTCCGATTCCAATTCCTGACTTAATGGTTGTTGGGCAGTACTCCATGCTTCTAGCCTAGGTTTCCGGCATTCTAGTTTCACACATTTCCTTTTAATATATCAGGTAATGCCTACATGATCGAGTGGTAGACATGACCATTTATTTTAATGTAGTTACTTGATCTTGTACTTCTGCTTTCTTTTTTTATTCTTTTTCCATCATGTGCTTTTAATTGCATAACTCTACCTTCATGACTGTGTGATTGGTTAACACTCTTTGTTTTTACCTTCCCTTCATTGCTTGCATTCCTGCATACACCTATATGTGGCACAAATTCAATTTAGCCCCACATCATCACAGGGTTTAGCAAGTCATTCATGTTACTTGATGGATTCATTTCTGTCACGTAATGGTTCCCTCCTTACATTGGGGCATTATGGCTTACAACCTCTACCAAATGAAAACATCTTATACATTACCCCTTCTTCTTTCCCCCTCTTGTATGTTACTAGTGTTTCTTATCTTCTTAGATGAGTTTGCATTTGAAACTATAACTCCTACCACCTCATTTTCTATTATCTAAAAAGTTTAATGCTATACTTATTGTGAGGCTTAGTCTTCATGTAAAGTCACAACTCCTACACTCTGTTGGATGCATGTTGTTGCCATGGGGGAAAAATGTAATGTATCAAATTTTCATATCACACGTTCTATAATAAAAACCTTCCCTAAGAGTACAAGGAAGACTTCTAAACACCTATATGGTGCAATCACAAGTGTTGAAGTCTCTCCCTTTGAGAGCCCCTCCCATGGTCTAAATATATTCTTTTTGGCCCCCTCATTATAGTCTTGGCGTCTCATTTGATTAGTCTTTAGCCTATATGTAGATTTCGTTGGTCATTGCCTTGTTGATCACCTTTTGGCCACAAATTCCCCATTTTATCCTCTTCTAGTTGAGTTGTTCATTGTGGGCTACCTTGCATTCATTACTGTTCCAAATATTGCTCCAAGTTATTAGAAACACATTTTAGGACCATGGGCTCCTACCATAGTGAAAGACCGCGCTCTATCTAATTGTTAGTAAAATTGATATACTTAATATCTCTTTTCATTATCATTTGGCATTATTATTACCATGAGTGTTTTTGTGCTTATAGCGACTTCTGTGAGGGAGATTCGTTGTTCATTCATTTTCCTACAGAAAAAGGGATCCTTTTTTTTACATCTAATGTTAAGTTATCCTCCCAACACATGTGGTTCATAGGCCAAATACCATGGCTTTAGCCGCAGGACAAGGAGTTTTTCAACCTTGATTTATGAATCAACAGGGGATTTCTCCCTAACAACTAGTTGTATTTATAAATAAGTAAGGCTCCTCTAATTTTCTGGCTCTTGGCTACCTACTCTCTATATGTAAATTACCAGTTTATAATAGCTTTCTAGGTTTAGGACATGCTCTTGGACCTTGCTTTGGTTTCTTATACCCATCATCTTCCCTGCTCAAGGAGGTTTTTTTTATGTGGTTTAGTGCTCTTTCTTGCTGGCTTAAGCCTCACCTCTTAATATTTAGGCTTGGAGATTGCATCTCGTGGTGCTTGGGGCGCTACGCGCTCCTCACTTGAATCAATATTCTTCCCAAGTCCCCACCTTAAAGGAATTATTCATCTTAGCTTATGAGTTAGTAAGTACATCCTTATACTAAGGGCAAAGGGACATATTTCATTTTATTGCATTTAGTTAGATCTATTGTGTTCTAACTTGCTAGTTTCATTTTGTACATGTATATGCGGAGATTGAGAAACCATTGTTGTATTTTTGCAGGGAGGTTAAAAGTGAATCACATAAATACAATGAGGCATAACCCCCCCTTGGTTTTAGTTACTTGCAAGTTATAAAATACACAATTAATTTTTATCTAATCTAGTCATCACATAAAACCTCATAAGATTAGTAAACCATAAGATGTGCCATACAAAATCTGTCATTACAGTAGCAAACTTCCCCCAATATTTAAGAATACATCAAGGGCTAAGGAAAGTTAAGAACCTCACACTTAGTCCCCTTCTCCTGTGCAAAGATTTGCCTTCTATATACTTTTCCGGCAGCAAGATACAATAGCTACTAAAACATAAAACCCAAATCATCCAAGCGAAAAGATAATAAGAGTTAAAACCTCACATTTGCTTTCCCTTTGACTTCCTCCTCCTACAAGATGTTCAACTAGGCTTAGAGGGGTTTTGAGGCTTAGAGGGGTTTTCCCTATAAATCCAACCATTAAAATCCAGTGAGGGAGCTGCCAAACATATTTTAATGTTTCTTTTTGGTATTATAAAGATTAGGATTAAGAATAGAACTTATAGGTTACTAAGACTATATCCCTTATCCATAGAATACAAGGATCTTATACTACTACACTAAGAATTTCTTATCCTATACTTGACTCATACTGAACTTATACTTTTTTATTAATATTAGGATTAGGTATATAATATTAGGATTAGGAGTTGTACTTATACTTTACTTAGCTAGATATACTTTACTTATACTAGAATAGATATTAACACAAGGAATAGAAGACTCCTTTATTAACAGAAGAAATAAAATACTTTAGTACTTCCATCTATCTTAGAAACAGAAAGACTCAATAACTCTATTATAATTAGGAAATAGAATCTATTACTTATTTATTAGAATACTTATTATACTACTTAATACTATACTTATACTTCACTCTTACTACCTCTCTTACTACCGTGCGGAACTACAACCTCTAACGAAACACCCTCTCTATAGCTATAACTTACTCTCTATAGCTAGGAATTCTAGAGCTACTAGGATATTAATACCTAACCCCTATATTAAGTATGCTTTATTCAATTAGCTTCACTTGCCTAGGGACACTTAACAGCCCTTAGAGCCTTTACCTTTAGAGAGCCTCACTTTGCCTCATATACCTTTAGTTATTGGAGCTTATTAACCTTAGCTCACCTACATACCTTACCTTCTTATTTACCCTTAGCCCCTTACCTTTAGTCCCTTATACTCCTTTTAGCTTTACTTATCTATGAAAGATCGTCCTTCAGCGATGTCCATGCTTTTATGAAACCTCGTGAGCAATGCCATAAGTTTGCGGGCAAGCCAGAGCTTCCTGCACTACCCTTGGAACCTGTGGTAGTAGAGTCCTCCTTTTAAACAATGGGGACTAGGTAAGACCTCTCTTTGATGGTGGCATTGGTAAACTATAGCGGAGACCATAAGCTCTAGCTTATCTTTGTGAGTCAGTCTGGGTAGTGAGTGATACTTAAGATAGTAAAAGCTAATAAATAGCTAGCTCCCTTCGGTTGGGTGTCATATAAATTGTGGTGAGTGCTCGTTGTGAGAGTGTTCCTTGAATGTAAATGTAATAAAGGTAGGAAGGCAACAGAAAGGGCTATGGAATGCAGGAAGGCAGTGGGAAGAATGAAGACAGGTCAGGTGAGGTAAGGTAATGACTAGGAAGGCAGGCGACCTATTTTTTAGGCCGGTAAGGTAATGAAAAGTAAAAAGCAAGCTGATAAGCAAGCCGCGGTCAGCTACGCCTTAAGCAGCTAAGGAAGTTGGTAAAACCCCGGCATAAAAAAAGCAAGCCTATCCCCGGCTAAAGAGACTTACCGGGCTGGCGCTAGACCGAGTCATACTGGGTTTTATTCAGAGCCTTGTATTTCCTTCCTTTAAGGTTATGGCTTTGCTGTAGTTAGTACAAAACTATATTGATTTTGCAATAAAAGACCCCCAAAAGGGGACTTATGTTACGGGTTTCCTCTTCGTTATGATAAAGAAAAGGTCCGAAAGTGAACTCCGAAATAGAGGTGCATACCCAGAGGATCTGCGTGTTTAAAACGCCGAGAGTAAGATTATAGTCCAAATTAAGAGGAGAAGGTGTAAGGTCCGAGGCCAGTAGACCAGTGCTAGTAAAAGCAGTTTATCAACCTGAAGCACCCGTTGAAGGACCAGTTTACCCTCGTTCAGTTCCAGGACCAGTATAGTAAGCAGCATACCTTTTCCCTTCCAAATATAGCCTGCTGTTCCCCTTTGGGATGTCCCGTCCTTCTCTGATGCGCTTATTTTTTATGTTACTTATGAAACCTGTATTTTATTTATAAATAGAATCCCACCAGGCAATAAGTGGTGGAATTGGAACATAATTTCCAAAACTATCTCATTGGCCCTTTTTTATGAGTAATATTTTCTTTTTAGTGGGTTCCGAGGAGCCATTTTTATCATCTGGGATCTACACTAGATATTCTTTTGAAGAAACTAGAACCTTTAAGCTCTTTTCTATCTGCCTCTGCTAACTTAAACTCGCATATAAACTAGCATATCTACTACGTGGTCCCCCTATAATTTCACTAGCTCTACTCTGAGTCTATCCCTCTAGCCTTGGTATAATGTTGTATTGCCTTATATCTCTCTCTTTCAACAACCATAAGTTAGGATGCCTAGCTCTGTACCTTGTAAATCAAATATATAATACTATGATACAAGTAGGCCACCTCCTTAATGGTTACATTTATACTCTAGATGCTTAGCCTTATAACTGTGTTAGGTCCTACCTATGCTTGTAAAGCCTCCATCTGTTTTATATGTCACTGGCTCTACACTTGCAACTACCTTTGATATCCATGTAATATTTAGCATCATCCCCTAGTATAAGAGGATCTATTTACTGTTTGCTAGGCTTTGCTCTAAAAGCTACCCTCAAACACTCCAAACAAGCCCTCATATCACTAAATATAGCTGCTTATACCTCACCCAAAACCTCAGGGTGTATATCTATGTTATATCTGGCTAAAAAAGGGGACTTGCCTATCTTACTGGGGGCTAAGCCTCTACCTATGTCTCTTTATCCTCCTTATCCCCCTCATCCTCACCCTCCTCCTTCTTGTTACCACTCTTGTCTCCCTAAACCTCCATAACCTGCACTAGACACCTTGCTACTTGGCTCTCCTAGGAACACCTATACTTAAGCCACTACTCTTTATGTTACTCCCATCTCTCTAATCCTAGCTAGTCAGGACTCATCTTAGTGCTCAGAAACAATATCTACCTAGGAAGCATTAACTCTTTTACATAACCACTAAAGCCCTCTCTCTACTAAAGGCCAATGAGCAATATGAATAGGTGCCCTGCTCTTTTAAACTGGTTGATAATTTCTCCCTGTGGGAAGGGGCCTGGTCTCTTACCCCGCTATAATAGGACCTTAGCTACTAGATGTAATAATTGATGCATACCCTCTTTGTCAAATATGTGATCTACTCTCCTGACTCACCTATAATTGAGACACTCACTACAAGGAAGATATGTGGCCCTCCATCTATAACCCTAAGGCTTTATCTCCTCTAAATGTGGCCATCCCTTACTATGAGCCCTATGCCTATAATACTATATAAATATGGGTTTCTCTAGAATGTGGGGCCCCTAGCAGGCCTCCAAAGTGATAGGTGCTCTCACCACCATAGCTAGATGAATGTTAAACCTATTCTAGTTGTGCCTCTACACTCAGCATAGGCATCTAAGTTTTAATATAAGGCCCCTAAAAATAACTCACCAAATGCTAGACTAGAGCTGCTCTTTAGTGTATCCAGTAGTTAGTGTTCACAATCTATTCCATCTAGCCCCGCCAAGGTGAAATGCCAGGTTTCTACTCACTTAATTTGAATGTGTACTCAATGTGTACTCTATGAATCAGCAGAATCTGAAAATGAAGCTGAAGCTGAAGAAGCGATTACAACCTCACATCCAGACATAGACGACCCACGTAGCTGTAAAGTCCATCCCAATTGTGTTTGTCCCCTGAGCTCTCTAGCTAAGAAGCTATAAGGGGTGTTGTGTCCGTGTAGTTTCCCATTCCATTAGAAATGAGGACTTCTCCTTCAGAAGCTAACTCTTAGCTCTACTCTCTGTGCTGCTTAGCCGGAGCTGCTGTAGTGCCGGAACTCCCTTATCTTAATGTAGTGCGGCGAGTTCAAAAGGTATACTTCCTGTGAAAAAGAGAATAAGAAATAGGTTCTTCTCCTAAGCTGCTCTCCGTATCCTAAGCTTTCTGGGTGGGGTAACCGCCTAAGCCATGGAGTGAAAGAGAATAAAGTTGTGTCCTTTGAAATAAGGAGAAGACCTAGCTGGGGTATAGAACTTACCTTGCCATAGCAGCCAGACCTACTACAACACCTCTTACTACTATATATTGCATTGAGACGTTGTTCCCCGGATGGCGGGATGGGATTTAACAGTCACCCGGCTGGCAGGCAGGGGCTTCCAGAATGCGGGGCTATAATGGGGGCGGGTATGAGCGATAGAATGGCGGTATGCGGGCGTATTGGGTACTGCAGGGGACGCTTTTAAGGTTTTATTGGAACGCTTGTTAATTCAGGGTACGTGCTGCAGAAGGCTCATTCACCAGGGTTATTATTTAGGGTTCCTCTTTAAACAGCGCTTTTCACTAATGCTTTAGCCGGAATATTGAAATCTCATACCACCAATAGAGGCTACCTTTCTTTCCTGAATTTACCAGTTGGATAGGGGTTTTCGCTCTTAGACTAGGCCATCTTTGCTTCCTCTCCCTTATGGTCTCGCCCTCCTTCCGTCGGACCTGAATTTCCCATATTTATAGGGTCCGATAGGTTAATGCCCTTATCTCTGTAGACTGGCTATGAAACAGGGCACGTCCAACTGGGCAACTTGGCACTAACAACCTCCTGGGCACGGAAACAACTTAGCACGGATTAGAGTTTCATGTACGTAGGTATAGGAGGTTTATTCTACACTAGACAGACTACTCACTTAGCGGATGTAGATATTTCTTAGAGATGGATTGAACATAACATCGTAATGGCAAGGACGTATAGATGGCACGAGTCTAAAAAGTCTTAGGAAACATGCACTATAGACTGCAGACCCAGGTAGGCCTAGTTTATCGGGTCTGTTTTGAAGGTGCCCAGGGTTATATGGGTTCTCTGAACAATGACTGTTTGAGGCAAGGACTTCTGGCTATTCCTCTTTGATCAACTTTTGTATCGAGTGATTGAGACCTGGGAAGCCATCCGTTCTAGCAAGCCCTATACTCAAGAGGTGCTGTGTGAGAATAACTATATAAGCAGCTACGTGGTAACTGGTTCGTTTCTCGCAGCCCTAAATAAAAAGAAATAAAGAGAATGTTCCGTAGCGTGAGAGAATCTAGGTTCGAGGTCAAGGGTCGAGGGCGCCTTGTTATATTTTAACTATTAGGTTCCTTCATTCATAGGGTTCCTTAAATGCCGATAGAGATTAGCCCTAGTATAGTGCCCAAGTAGAAAGAGTAACCAAGCCAATCAGCCATCCAAGTCAAGTAGCCTAGTATCCAAGCCCATGAGCCAAACCGAGTAGCCCAGTGGAGTATCCAACTAAGCAAAGTCTCCCAGCTGAGTAGCAAAGGCAAGCAATGATCAGCTGTGTCCATGATCGGTGGCTATGTCGGGTGTCTCTGACTGTCTCTGTGGGTATGTCCTGCTTGTAGGGTGTCTCTCTCTGTGGGGTGCCTTATGTGACTGCCTTCTGTAAAAGAGCGAGGTAAGGCAACCTGCCTGCTAGTGTAAGCTTATATACTAGGTGGGGCATGTTGTTACCTTAAGTGATAAGATCCGCTGGAGTAAGTAGTTTAGAACCCATCGCGTGTTCCACCGATCCTCAGCCTAGTTGATGGATAAGCATAAATGAAATGGCCGTTTGGAATTGATTTAGGTGCGAAGCCCCCCATTAGTTCCTTCTGGCCTAAATGAGGTGACCAGGTGAGTTGATAATGTGACGTATTGGAATTACAAACTTCTTGATTGGAGCACAGAACGCATCATCGTTTGTAAGGCAATGCTATAGTTCCTGTCCGAAACGGACTGTAGGCCCCCAATAAGTAGATAGACCGTGGAGGTACATAATCTACAAGGTGCAGTGGACTAATGTGAATCTTCTATAAGCTGTAAATTAGAAAAACGTTCCTATGGCTATATCTGTATGGGGGGCTGCGTGCTCTAACGAATGTGTTAGTAGCATGAAGGTTACTTGGCCCCGTGATACACTGCTAGTGAGCTACGGCCCAAGTGTATACTGTCCCCATACTAGTTTATCCTCCCAGCATCAAAGTAAGTTCGAGAGTCGGAGTAAGGAGATTATGTTTACCAAGTATCAGTGGCAGCACGAGTAGCAGCAGTTCATGCTTAAGTTGATCCCGAACTACCATCAGTAGGAGGACCATCATACGTGAATCGCCCAGCCTATGGCACCAGTGAGGATCCATACGCGCCCAAGGAAATAGGACGGGAGCGCACCTTTTGTGTATACCTTAAAACAGGTACCTTATAAATATTTCTTTTTATATCCCCTTATTCCTAGGCCCTTATTGAGGAAGAAAGAAATGCTCATAGTTCATAGCCCTAGTCTGCTCCCGGTCCGGCTTCACTCGGCTGGAGTATAAAGCCTATCTCTAAACCAGGTGGTGAAACTTCCCTCCGGTCAGAAGCGCCCATTGTTCAGGTGCACAAGATAAGGCCATAGTGAGCGTACGAAAAAGGTCCATTGCAGGTGTACGACGAGAAGCGTAATAGCTGCAGGCACACTACGATATAGTGCCATTGTAACACTTTTATAGCTATGACCTCGCATAGATAAAGATCGATACCCCGAAGCATGAGAACCTATTGAGTTTACCAAGTTTACCTTGTTGATCTAGCAGCAACAAAGGCAGTTCCAGGTACGGTACCTCATAAAGATCCAAATCCTTAAGCATAGAGTGGCCCGGTTCCAGCGGCATAGGTAGGGCATAAGTCGAGGCAAAAAAAGGTTTATACAAAGCCAGAGAGGCACGCCCAATATAATAAGTTTGATCCGTTTGCAATTAATCGAACATCTTCTTCGTGGTGGTCTACATTGTTATAGTGATAGAAAGAATAATGGCTCTCCTCAGTAGCGCTATAATTTACTAGAGTAGTGAAGAAAGCAGCTGGGATGGTTGACCGAGATCCAGTAGTAGTTGCATTTGAGCGAGATTGAACTCTAGTGGCATAGACTTTTTACTACCTGGGTGAAGCATCGATGGAAGCAGCACCGCTAATATAAGTAGATTAATCACCGCGGAGGCACAGACAACAGCACCACCAGGAGCTCTAATTCCAGACGTGGATTCAGTGCCAACACGTATTCACCAGCAGCAGAGTAAGCATCAAAGGCAAAGGCTTTATAGTTAGCATAAGAGGCAGAGCCAATTCCAGTTTATTTCATTTAACCTGTTTACTTTACCTTATTGCTGACCAAACTGAACCCGTTTATTATTCAGTGGAAGCAGCACCAAAACAAGCAAGAGGCAAGGGTGACAGCACCAATAGCAAAGCTAATGGTTTCATCCGTTGAAGAATCTGTGGCACGAACAACAGGAGAGGAGGTAGCAACGGGTGCTTCAGTAGCATCAGTTGAAGCAGCTATTTACCCCAAACCATAAGAGAAAGAAGCAGGGGGAAGCAGTAGTCGCAGGGACGATAGGAGATCCATTCATTATAGATTAAGAATCAGGACTAGTAGCAGAGACTATGAAGACAAAGGCGGCTATAGAGACGGAGGCATTTTACCAAGTTCAAGTTCCACCTGTTCATCCACCACTACCCCGTATAGTTTAATGTCCATATTGAGACAAAGACCCAGTTGTTGTTTACCTATAATTCATTGAGGTTTACCCAGCACCGGTTTAAGCAACACCACCCGTAAAGGTGGAACCACTACCTTGCCCAGTGCCCCCCCTCAATTCAACCGGGATTTTCATTTCATCCCCCCCTAGTTCCCCATACAGCTTCAGGAAGACCTTATTATGCACCAATTAGAACACATCTAAAACATCCTCATTCATGCAGCAGTAGGTAAAGAGAAATGAATCCTTCCTTCTGGCAAAAGGTAATACAACTGGTCAAAGTGCCTACCTCCTAAGATTAATAAAGCAAGTATGATAGGTAGCCTGCTCTTTTTAACCCAACAAGCCCTTAGGTCACAATAGTTAGAATTAGGGGATAGTCCGACGAAGCACCCCTTTAGGATGGCGGAGTGCAGGTGAAAAAGGTACGGGGATGGGCTCTTGAGGAGGCTGGGTTGTATGTCTAGACTTACAGTAAACCTTCCGTGCATCTTCTACTGTGGACCTTCTGTGCATCAACTTTATACCTTCTGTACGTCTACTGTGGACCTAAAGTAGGTACTCGATCCCAAGAGTAAATACCACTTGATGTTGATACTATAGCACGGCATACAAATGACCTGGCAGCATTGACTCAAGAGCACCAATGATATAGAGCAACAATGCAGGAGGCATTAAAGCCCTCTCCATAGTTACTGGAAGAGTAACCAGACGGAGGAGTAAGATAGCTCATACTGATGGTACAGCTCCTAGGCAAGCTATAAACCAACTGTAAGACAATGACTCAAACAGGTGCCATGTTCAAGGGTGAAACAACTGACTACTACCACTTTGGAATACTCATCTACATAAAGACAGACAATAAGAAAGTTACCTTGCTGATCTCCTTTGATGTAGAGTGTAGGTTCACTGCTGCTTCGGCTGAATCCATTATTGAGCAGATAAGAGTCAATGCGGCTGTACCATGCCCTTGGCGCTTGCTTCAAGCCATATAGTGCCTTTTTCAGTTTGTATACTTTGTACTCTTGACCTTTGATTTCAAAACCTGGAGGCTGGTCCACATCAACTTCCTCTTCTCAAATTCCATTTGAAAAAGCTTAAAATACATCCATTTGGTAAACTGGCCATTTGTTTTGTGCTGCAACCGCTAAAACTGTTCTGACTGTGTCCAATCTTGCCACTGGGGCGAATGTATCTCCATAATAAATACCAGGCTGTTGGACAAATCCTTTTTCATTGACCTTTGTCTTGTATACCCACTTAACTCCAATACTGGTGTTTCCTTCTGGGAGATATACTAGATCCCACGTCTGATTCTTTTCAATTGACTTTATTTCTTCATCCATCGCTTGCACCCATTCTGCTTCTTTGGCTGCCTTCTCAAAATATTCTGGCTTATATGTAACGAAGGCAAATAATGCATTCTGATCTACTTCAGTAGTCTTTTCATAGATTTATCTTAGACTTTTGGTTTTATGTATCCTCATAGAAGCTATTGTTGGATCTGAGTTATGACTGGAGGAAGAACTGTGTACTTTTTGTCCTCCTTGTCCTCCTTGTCCTCCTTGTCTTCCTTGCCTTGCAGCTTCAGGCAGTCTCTAGGGCTTGAACTATAGGGCTCTCTATATAGGCCTGTCTCTGTGGTTATGGATGTAAAGTTCGATGTCGATGATGTTTATTGGCCTTCTTAGCAATGGCAATGGCGGCATTGGCAAGATCCCCCCTGTTAATCCATTAGACCAGACCTAAGGGAGAAGGGACTATACTATTCAGGTTCCCACGTGCCCAGGAAGTTTAGTGAGTGAGGTTAGTAAGGATGACAGCAGGCAGGATTTCATTTGCTTTGTTTAGCGCCTTGATCCTTGCCATATAGCCATACTCGCATAATATATACGTGTTATTTTTGAATACCTGCTATGTTGGTTACTGAATACCTTGGAGCCGCCACCATCCAGACACAATCTTGAGATTTGGCAATAGAATCCCTTGCCCTCCCTTTGGTCAAGCAAGCCTTTCCCACCAGGCAAGAAGTTGAGATAATTGGTTCAAAACCTTTCCCATTTGATGTCTCTCCTTAGTCACAACAGCTTTGTGAGGGGTCTAGGAGTTCCCCCCCCCAATCATCGGGGTAGCAAATTTCATTTTATTCTGTATTCTCATGGCAATTTCTAGAGGTTTCCATAGTGGCAGGATGTCGAAGATTGAGGCTTAGCCAAACTTGCATATAGACGAACCGTTCGGTGTATTCCCTCGTACCTCGGAAATAGTTGAACTTTTCCTATTGAAATAGGTAGGTGATCCTAAGCACCCATTCCCTCAATAACAACCCCTACTATGACCAGGTAGGTCCAACAGAACAGAGAAATGTTTACCACAGGCAGGATAGGAGTTGTTATAAATGCTTTTATCAATTCCCCATCCCAGGAATGAGGTGATAGTGATTCCATTTGCGTTACCTGTTCTCTTTCCCACGTGCCCGGTTGCAGACTAAGGCTCTTTCTTACCCTACCATTGCATGAACTACTACACAGCTTAAGGAGGCATTTACCGGGGCTAGCCAAGAGGAAGTAGAAAATCCTCACCAAGTTTCCAACAAATGGAAACTTATTTGGAGACTGCAGACATCAGGAGATATGAGAAGTTGGTTGGATTGCTTCTTTCTTGCACTTTCACCCTGGGAGTAAGGGTAAGGAGCCAAGGTAGGTACGTCTTCCAGTTTGGGGCAGTAGTAGTCCCCAAGTCATATTGTGTGAGGAGGATTCAACATACATAGCATCCATAAGCAACAAGTCAGTAGTGCCCGATACCCCTGCTGGTAGCTTATACCACCTTCCCCGGGAGACCATCATAGTAAATGTGCCCATGGGAAACTAGAATCCGCGAACCAATAGCCCATCCCCACCGGTCATTCCCAGTCAGTTGCCACAGGGAGAGGGAACAAATCCAATGAGGTATACTCCTATAGATACACTAGAACCTAAACTATTATGGCCTTAATAAATCTAGGTAGTGTGTTCTACTAGAATAAGAATTAGCGACAGGGACCACCCCCTCCCTAGTCTGGATACCTCACCTGGAGACCTTGCCATTGCAGCCAGACCTACAATCAATGTAAGTGTCAGAAGCTATAGATTGGGAGGGGAGGGTAATAAGCCAATGGGACTAATCCAGTGGGGTTTACTCCTTGATCCAATTTCAATATCTAGATAAAGAAATATATGATATTGCTTTTATACGTTTCACTTTGCCTAACATAGTAGAAATATGCAATAGAGCTACCATAAGCATCTGGAAGAGACAGTACAGCAGACCTTAACAACAGCACTACACCCATGGGCAGGAGGTGGTTTTGAGTGCCCACTAGTTTCAATGAACCTATATTATATAGTGCATAACTATATAAGTTCACTGTAGTCATCCCTTCGTACTTGGTAAAGCCAGTACTACTTACTTACCCCTTCTTATTAGATAGAAATGGGAACCTTACACAGTTGAGCATGAGCGAAGAATAAGTTGTCCATATCTTTTTATTTATATGGGGAAATTATGGGCATGAAATTACTATTCCTTACCTTTATTTATATTATGGTAAAATAGAGAAAATTCCTATTTCTTTCCGAATCTCCATGGTTTGTTCGAAAGGTTGGTCCAGAGAGATAGAATAGTATATATTCCCTGTAGTGTAAGTAGTGTAATAACTACTAGTTTAGTTGTTTCTGTAAGCTATACTACTTCTTTTTTTTCTTAGTCCAACTACCCTTGGAGTTAAGTTCTATGGCACCTTAATTTACTTCTCTTAGTCCATGCATTAATAAGTTCCATTGAACTATGTACACTATACTACTTTATTTCTGACATTAACCACACCAGACAATATAGATGATTGATAAATGGCCTCAGGTTATTCGGTCGGTGCAGGCACAAATAAGTTTGGTTGGTGTGTGGACAATATGACAACTTCATATCTAATTGAGGTTGTTGATAAATGAAACCTATTTTTTAGGGGATTGGATGACCCATACACACCCACCTATCGGGGACATAATAAAAGGTATTTTCTTTTTTCGTAATAATTCCTCTCCCTTTAGTCGAGCGTGCTTCGCTTCCATTTCATGTAGTTTCTCTTTTATAAACGAGATGCCCTTGCACCCTTCATTCAAAGGCCCACTTCCTTTATTGGTACTCACTCAGAGTTGCACTACTATTACTACTAGCATCTCTATCTACGTGTCGCATATCTACGTTTCACTTTTCCCATTTGAGGTGATACTTACTCCCATTACCTAAATAAACAGCATAAACCAACCCGTTGAATCCATATGTGTTGGTTCCGGGTGGGATGGGACAGATATATATATATAAAGAACGATTATCGGGTAAGGAATATGTTAGATAGAATCAGTCAAGCGCCTTCGCGTCATTTACGGGATTGAGTCTAAAAGGAATAAGTTTACAAATAGAATGCATTCACTTAGAATCAGCATAGTCACTCTCATTGATTACAGGGTAATGATTCAAAAAAGGCTAGTGATATTACTGGCATGTAACTCTGTTATCTTACTAGCTTGTACAGAGTAATAACCATTGCTCTATAGAAATATGAGCTGTAATATTGATACTACTCATGATCTCTTATGGCATTACTCTTATCTATTACTATGAATACATTGGAACCATGAAGTATCACCATTGACTATTATGATGATGTAGTAACCACACTTCTTGTAACCATTATAAGCAGTAAGCTAACTAGTATCATTACCTTAAAAGCTTAATCGTAATGAGTAATGGCTTGTACTAGAATAACTGCCTGTATTGTATAGAAGCTATCATAGTTATGGGAATTGAACATCATGTTAGTAAGTAAGCATCAAGCTGAACTAGGTGTTACTTATGTTCCAGTAATGTAACTATGTTTTATATAACGGGAATAAGACTTATATTGAAAGCTCAGTATAATAACAGGTTACATACTCTATCAGCTTCTGTGATAAGTACATGTTGTAATCATGTGATATGAAAGAGTAATGGCATTGGCTTATCTCTAAGCTATGTTTATCCCAGCTTATTAGCAATATTATATATTATGGATATGTCATTAGATTCAGCTTAGTTTATGTATCCTTACTATGTAAGAGCTATATATGGCTTGAATTAGGGATAGCTTACTCTATTACAGAGTAATGACAAAGGCATATGTGTATAAAAGACTTGTGTTTTATTACTAGATTCATAGATAGTAATACTGTACGTATATTTGATATAAGAGAGCTTTATAGGGTGTTCTATTCCGGTCAGATTACATATTGCAATGGTTATAATTACCATATTTACTTGTGAGCTAAACAGTCTATATATTAAACAAATTGGTCATAAGGAAACAAGCAATGATAAGGTGAAAGTGATTCCATGGAATGATTGAACACCATTGTTCGTATTTAACACATTATATATTAGGGAATAAGCATGATACTCTGTTTATTAACTAAGGTGGTATAATTCATATCCAATGAAAGCTGGAACAAAGGAACTTGGGTTACTAGATATGCCAATTTGTTGAGTTGAAGGCGAGCTTGTTGAACCTATAACATAGGTAAATAAGAGATAGCAACATGACTGCACACTCACAAGGGCATTAGATCATCTAAATGTAGAGATAGTACTTTACATAAGTTTATGAACAGTGTTCGTAATTATATATGTGCTTACTTGATCATTATACACTATAACTAGCTAATAAAATGGGCTGAATAGAGTAAACAAGACACCGTATCATTTTAGCTTCACCATATTAATTCGAGCAAGTTTACTATGAGTAAAACCCATACCAGTACATTAGATATAAGTATAATGATAACCAATGAGATCAGTTTCATCTGCACTAGTTTCAACACTTGTAATGACCAAACCGTTACTTTTTCACAATGGATACGACTTGATTACCTCATTATGTAGCGTATCATATTGATTTCATAGTATGTAAGACCACCTATCAAGTACAGGTAATGTATATAAAGCAATACCACTAAGCTTAGAGCATACGATTCACATAGATTATGGATATGCTTAGTTATCCTAATATGGCCAGTATTCTTTAATCTTGAACACTCATATAACTAATTATATACACCAATAAGATATATCCTATTAGTATATATTATGGATAATACAATAAGGTAACAGAACAAACACGATCAATCAAAGCGTACAGATGAATACAGCCCATTGTTTATGTGATTACCTATAAATAGGGTACTTATCCTAGTATCATTACTGCTTTCATTACCTATATAACCCAAATAGTTAGGTAAACTAGCATGGAACTCTGCTCAGTGAATGCTCTATGATATTCGATAATCATATTTATTATGTAAATACAAATGGTGTGATAGAACTAATGGTTATAACGCTATATCACAAACGATACTTTTATCACTGTTTATCCATGCCAACTTATGGCAATAGCTATAGTTTTATTACTATTTGAAGTAAAGCAAGTGTGTTAGCTGAGTGTAATAAGAGCTCGAATAAGGTTAGTCATTACAAAGCTAGGATCTAGCTCAATATCAGCATTCTTCATGATAGCTTGATCACCATGTATCCTTGTTCAATGGTTGTAACTATGCTATCTCAATCATGCTTACTGGAATCAAACCAGCTTCATTATACTAATCACTGTTATTACCCTTTGAGACGATGTTGAAACCCACCCGATCATCCACACAGTGATTCAGAAGATGAAACACGTACTGTTGGAAAGGAATTTGATTATTCTGATTCAGACCACGTCCTTTCACAAGCAGATTCTGTCACTGTCAAGGAGATCTATCTTCCTCTTGTTATCCAGCCTATTGACCAGCTATTAATTGCAACTGTTACTAGTCATTTTCTGGCCAATCCTAACTCCTATTTGGACGGTTGGTCTGATCCTATAACTGTGCATTCATTGGTTTATAATTTACATAACCCAATGTCAGGATCCCGCGGTCCACCTAATGCTGGGGGCTCTAATCCTACTGTATCTAATGTGTCCCTGGGAGGCACCAACGGTGCTTTCGTCCCATTTACTACCAGATCCCATCCTCCCAGCTACCAACTGCAAACATCTGGCACACATTCTTATGGGATGCCACCAGACAATGGTCCTTCACCATATGGCAATCATCCTTATGGAATGCTTCCCGTCAGTACCAATACTCCGGTCAACCACCCTATGTTAGCACGCCTAATCCGAATATGGATTTGGTTGCGAAAGCACATTCCTTCCTTTGGTCGGGGGCATGGTTCAGTAAGAATAAAATCCACTTTTAGAAGTCCCCCAATGAGAGATATATCCCATCCGACCCGATCAAAACGAGTTGTTATTAGACCAAAATGGGGAATGAAATGAAATTAGATTTCTGTTGTACCGTGATTTTTCAAATAAATAGAAATGGTTGTACCACTCTCCCATTGATATTTTTATATAAATTTGGAGACGTAATGAAAGTGAAACGTATATATGCGAGTTTAGACCTGCCATAGCATAAGAAGTTGTCATCTTATCTTGTCCAACCAAACAAAGAATGGAGACTATTATAGCTGCCTAGTACCTTACTATATAAAAGTAATTTATTGAATACCCTATTCCCGTTCCCAGAGTACCTTTCCTTTGCGCGTATGAAGCTCAGTATGTATGCGAGTATCACGTAGAGATGGCGAGTTCTTTTGTTCCAATTAAACTCTGGATCTTCCGCTCCTCTCTAACACACTTCTTCGGCTCATTTGTTGTGTGTTCAATCGCTTCCGCTTTTTGTGTGGAATCCCACCCAGTTGACAAGCAAGTATCCAACCCAGTAAATTATCCCTCCCACTCAGTAGATTGTATTTTTTTGAGTTGATATCGCTTCCGCTCTTTCACTGAACATCCACATAGTTCCAGATTCTTGTATAGAGATGTAGAGATTTATTCTACTAGAGGTAGGTGTTCACATAAGCCATTCACTGAAACAATTTACTTAGTCCAAGCATGAAGCTGCATGGATGGACTACCAGCTTTATTGAAGAAGAGTTTGAATATTCACTCATATTATAACATATTAGCACATAATAAATGGTTCTATCTAGTGCCTTAGGTCCATGGCAATTAGCCTTAATTAGGACTCTCTTAGTCTTTAGAAAGAGCCTTAGTTCCCGGTCTTTTAAGATTGCATATTCAGAGTAAAAATAACAATGGTGTTAAAAAACGTAGATATGCGAGTCCAAGTGGAAACGTAGATATGCAAGTATCATATGTAGATCGTACCTTAGTCTGTAGAGTAGCTGTAGTCCTCCACATACATGCACTCAGAACTATTAGCTGTGGAGTGAAAGCAGTAAGGTCTTCCCATACCATAGAGTTAAAGCCTTAATACCATGCACTTAGTTCATGGCAATAAGCCGAGACTAGTAAAGGTAAGTTGTGTCTCCATAAAGAGGTCGTGACGAAGGCAGTGAAATAAGAAGAAGGTTTTTTCACTGTTGTTCCACCAACTCAACTTCTTGCCTGACAAGCAAATGAGAAGGTTTTCCAATAGTGTATAGTCCCCAAGCCAAAATTATATGGCCTGGGCCCAACCTGTATAGTCCCCCATCCCAACAACACAGCAGACCTCTTGTCTTGAGAAGAGACAATTACTCTTATTGGCTAATGCTCTCCACCACACCATATGAGAATTGGTAGTTGTCGGAGCCTGCCCTTAAGTTAAGAAAGAAAGGATACCTTTCCTAGGCATTGTCCAACCAAACTTATTTGTGTGTCTCCTGCCCCGACCGAACCTTAGATTGAAAAATCCATCTTGTCAGGTGGGTAATGTAAGAAAGAAAGGAGATAGTATAGTGTATACATGAACTTCATGCATGGACTAAGATAGATTAATTTTAAGGTGCCCATGGGACTTACTCTAAGGCAAGTAGTTTTGGACTAAAGCAAGTAGAGCTTACGGAAACTATTAGTTATTACACTACAGGGGTAATGAATACTATTTCTCTATTGTGGAAATATGAAGAATAATTATACATCTATAACTTATATACCCCTACCCTATCTCTTCTTCCCAACTTTCCTATTTGACCTGGGACTAGGCTACCACTAGACCTAGATCTAGAGTTAGTTGATGCAATACGGGAAGGCCCAATCCACCACGTAGATATATGACGTCGAATAGAGATGTGTTCATACCGGTCTTACTATATGATCTCACCATATATACGTTTCCAAGGTATCTACTAGCTGTTGGCTCTGCTGTAACCGCAGCAGCCGCCGGGTCTCCACAGTTCTCCATGCATAGGTTGTTGAATGCTCCTAGAATCTAATAGATATGTGTTAACCTATGTGCATATAGACGTGTTAATATACGATGTTGCTGCTCTAACTAGCTCTGCGGAAACCGAGTATCCAGAGCTACTGCTCTCCATGACACTATAACTTGCATATCTACTTGGTTAATATACGATGTTGGCGTAGAAACGTTTACAAAGTCCCTACTAGCTACTGGTTCTGCTGTTACCGGGTCTACACAGCTGCTCTCCATGTATGGTTTTAATGGGTGCCAAGGCCATGGAGAATAGTTCTCGATCCAAGTGCTAGTAGTCTTGTGAAAGCCAGCAGACCTAAAATCCTATATTTCGCATAGAGAAGTGGTAATTGCCACGCAGCTTCTTACCTAGTTCATCAGCCAGTTCCTAAGACCTATTAAACTTAATCTGCAAACTTCTACGTAGTCATACCTCCTACACTTCTTACTACTATATCACGATCTCGCATACCCGGGAAACTCCCCTCCCTACCTGGGCACTAGGCCTACAATATTAGATATGGCCTCAGATGCACAATCCATATAACCATATATAAGAGTGGTTAATCTATGATATGGGAATACCTAATTGTTCATATATGATGTAACCTATATAAGTTCTAGCTCTGAGACGTGGATTCACCTGGTCCGAGGATCTTCACCAGTGGTGCCTATGTGGTCATGACAACCTACTGCAGGCCTCTACGCAGCCAGACCCTACCTAGTTTCAATTGCATATCTACTTGGCCATAACACCACCCATGCTCTGGGCATGGAGCTATGATGTTGTCATATCTACTGGTTGTTACTATATGGGATCTTTGGTCTAAACCACTCTCTGGGGCTGGTATCAATCCGCATAGATATGTTTACACTTGAACTTGCATCTCTGTGTTAGCAGCCTTGCCCTCCCTTTGGTCAAGCAAGCCTTTCCTTGTTAAAGCCAGAATTGAACCAACTATATTTCGCATAGATTGGCTCTTGGGCTCTACACCCGGGCTCTGCTGGGCTCTTCTAATATTTGTTCAAAGCCAGATTTCAATACTATATTTATAGCCCCAGTAATTATTGCAATGAGATTGACCTCCTAACTGGCTCTGCTGTTACCGCCGGGTCTCCACAGTTCTCCATGGTTTGTATGGGTGCCAAGACCCTAGCCCCAGAGTTTGAACTGCTACTTTGTTTGTGAAAGCCAGCAAACCTAACTACCTATATTTCATATGTGCATATCTACCTGTTAATATAAAATATTGGCATATCTACTTGGCACAATGCTCTGGACATGGTGAGAGTATGGCGGGTTGTTGAACAACTAATCGCATGGAGAAGTTTGCACCTTACTTTTGCGCTGGGCTAAACCACAACCTATGAATCTGAAATTCTAGTAGTTCTATGGGGCCTATTTGGACCTGGGACTACGCTGGGACTAGGGCTGCTCCTGGGATTGATGTCCTGGGATTGATGGGAGACCTGGGACGGCTGCTCAGGACTACACTGAATAAGACCTATGAAACCTCTACTGCTACAACCTTTTTACTTTATAATGTCGCCATGGAGACTAAGAACTTGAACTCGCATGGATAAGTTGAAGTCCTCATATAAGACCTATATACCAGGTTGTTTCTATAGTAGTACGCAGCCCAACAAGGTGAACCCCGCATCTAGACGTGTCCTAGGTCGTTAATATATTATATCAGCATGAATAAGTTTGCACAACAACCATAACAACCAGTCTAATCTGAAATTGGCATATCTATTAAGACCTAGTAAACCTAACACCACCTGCATACCTTACCTCTATGCAGCCATACCTACTAGTTCATATACAATACTGACATAGATACTTGGACACTTGAACTTGCATATTTACGTCCTGATGGCCTAGTCTCCTCTCCAAAGCCAGCCCCATATTAGAATACCACGCTCTACAGAGCCTGTTTTACCTGGGACTAGACTCCTCCTAGACCTACTACCTAGTAGTAGAGTTGATGCTATACGGGAAGCACCAATAACGGTTTAACCTATGATGTTGTCATATCTACCTTTTACTATATGATGTTTCCATCTCTGGGTTGAACCTTGGTGCCAAGGCCCCAAAGCCAGATCTAATTCCCACCAAGAAGGAAGCAAGCGTGAACCAGCCGGAGTGACCAATCTCTCATTGACCTAGAGGTTTACTTAGTTATTAGTGTAGGTTCATTCCACCATCATTCCAGGAGGTCGTTTCCACCAATTACGTGTAGGGGCCTACTCACAGGGGCTATAGTAGTCCCGGCGGCCAGCATGCATGTGTTCTGTCCATCCACCCCAATATAATAAATGTATTATATGGCCTACTAGTTCATACATATATGATGTTGCCATACAGACGCCCGGAGGGACTCATACGAGGTTACGAGTGTGAGGTTTCACTTCCGCCGGATAAGACTTAGCTGGGCTGGACCTAACCACCTGCAGACCTCCCTCGTTGCAGCCATACCTACGACTACGACCTTTACTATATGATGTCGCCATAGATACGTTTGCACTTGTACTACTCGCATATCTGCTTGGTTCATAGTGGTACCTACTAGGCCTAGACTCTACACCTTGGAACAACCTAGAGCAAAGAGGCCTGTTTGTCTAGTGATACTGGGTTCATACTAAGCCCAGTCCGAAACGTAGATATACAAATTGGCCTAATAGTGGTTAATATATGATGTTGGCATGGATAAGTTGGCGCCTCTTAGACCAGCATATCCACTTCTAGTTACTACAAAACCAACAATCTATTATTGGCTACTTACTACTCTCGACTGGGGTCCTGGGATTGATGGGAGACTACTAAGACCTAGCTGGGCTGGACCTAACCTGCCCTGCAGACCTCATAGCAGGCGGACCTACGACATCTCTTACTATATGAGCTAGCATAGATAAGTTTTCACATACGATCTCACATCTATACGTGGTTCATATAGGAACTGGATTTAACCGATCTCCAGGGGTCTAGTTTTAACATATGAAGCCATGGATAAATCGTCATAGTCTCATGTAGCTGACCTCATTACAGCCATCTCTACTACATACAGTAGTAGTGCCATCTTAGTTCGGACTAGTTGATGCTGGTGGAGATTCACAACTAAGGTCTGGTGCTGATGCCAGAGCAGCTCTGCTGGGCTAAGAGACCTTGGTGACCTAGTCTGCACTTGTCTCTCTAATCCGAATAAATCCGGATCTCATCTATTCCGATTTGACCTTAGAAACGTGGCATAGATATATGATCTCGGGAGAAGAACTGGCCATGGCAAACAACTAAGAGCTCACCCTATCTACTGCACTTGGACTAGCAGATCTATGTTCCACATATTATACTGGCATAGCGTTTGCCCTTGGACTTGCATATCTACTTGGTTCACATACGATATTGACATAGATACTTTGAACTTGGACTAGCATTTCTACATTTTCAGGGTCTATGCCTATTTAGACCTGCTGGGACTAAGCTCCTCCTCATCGCCATGGGATCCTGGCTGGTCATAAACAACTATAATTCTAAGAGCTCCGGCGAACTCTAATATAGTAATAGAATACTCTTACTATATTATATCGCCATCGAGACGTTTACTAGCCCACGAACAACTTTCCTTTTTTTCTACCTCACATATCCTGTCAGAGCCAGACATCTTCACCACATACATTGCCATACAGACCGTTGGACCTAGTAGTTCCAAAACCTCTACAAAGGGCCCAGGTGCCTCCTACCTCTACCGGAGCTTGCTGCCGCGGACTAGTGGAGCCGTAGAGTAAAGTTACTAGACTAGCTTGCATTGCATAGAGACCTTATTAACGTATGATATTGACATGGATAAGTTTGAAATTGTCTATAGCCCTAGAGTGAAGTCCAAGTGAAAGCCTTATTTAACATATGATGTTACCGTGGAGACGTTGAACCCGCCTTTAAAGAAGCCCCGCTAGTAGTCGCAGGTGCTGATGCCAGAGCTGGACTCTAAGCTTTAGTGTAAGAACTACTTATATATGATGTAGCCATAGAAACGTTTACACTTGGATTTGCATATCCATCCTAGACAAAGGCCTAGACAAAGCCCCATAATAGGCCGGTCTCCCAGAGCTCTCCATGTATGAGTTGCTGGTTTGCATAGCCCCATAGTGAAATCGTGGTCATTGGTTTCACCTACCTAGCAGCCATGGAGAAGTTGACACGGCGCCATGTTCAGCAGGCCTAGTCTGCTCTAGTCTCCCTAGTTTTGACCTCGGACTTGGAACTCTACTCTGAGGCCTCTCTGATATGATGGCCTTACTAGTTAACACATATATGATGGCTATATGGAAAGATCGGGGGCCCTACGAAACACTATGCCAGGTGTTGATGCCAGCAGAGCTAGAGCTAAGCCTAGGCGAGCGAAGACCTCGTCGTCATAGCAGCCAGATCTATATACGTGGTTCTATGATATCGGCATGGAGAAGTTGCACCTTTAACATGAGTTAAAGCCTTTGTTGAACTTGTCTAGTCTAGGATCAGACCTGCTGACTTCAATCTAACCTGCAGACCTATATAAGCAGCCATATCTACTCTACCAGGTCTACCTGCCTGCCATTAACAACATGGACAATACGTTGACCTTGCCCATAGGCCCATACGATGCATATCTAGAAGTTGAATCTCTGTATCACCATGGGGACGTTGTTATTGTGCCATGAACATTTCCATATCTACGTTTTTCACATCTATACTACTTTAAAAACTGTCTCGAAATTACGGGGTTTATTAAAAGAACTTCCCCGAAGGATCCCCGTCGGAGGAACTATTTCTTATAAACAGCAGCCGCGTGATAAAGGGCCAAGAGCCTTATTATCTCTACTGCCCATACTGAAGCTGATATCATCATCAGCCAATGCGCCAAGAGCATGTTGTATATCATTTCTCAGTCTGTGTGAGTGATCCCATAGCAGAGATATATCCGATCCGTTCTTTATTAGTTGCTTTAATCCATCACCCTTATCTGTTCTTGAATAGCTGCTTTCATCCATAACCCCCCTATCTGTATGCCATTTTTCCATCAACCAATCTGCTGCAATTCCCCATCAATATTCAATTCGCTGCAATCTCGTACTTCGGAGCAACTTCGGAGATTCACTAATAAAGCGCCTACAGGAAGGGTTGTTGTACCTGGATCAGAATGGAAGGAAGGCGGTGGAAAAGCTCTATAGGAAGCCACCAGTGCAAGACTGTTTAGGGCATATTAAAAGGTAAGTCGTAAGGTAAGGTGGGTAGTTGGTAATAAATCGTAAAGGTAAAGGGTATATAAGGAGGTGCGCAAGCAAGAGTGCCTAGCAACAAAGGTATTCCTGGCTTCAGCAAGAGGTTAGGGTATAAAAAGGTGGATCGGTTAAGTCTCTAGCATCTTATTGTTCTGCCGATTAAAGCCAAGCCAGCTCTCCATCCGATCCGATAAAGCAAGAAGTAAGACGACGACCCTGCCCTTCCATAAATAAAGAAGTAAGACGACCAGGCATGCCATCCAGCAATCGCATCATGGGTAGGTAGCTCGGGGCTCTGGTTCGAGAAGGTATAGATCGAAGAGATAAGTTCAAAGTATGAGTTTCAATCAATCAATTGTTAACTTGGATCACACATTTACCTACCCTGCTAGGTCCCTTCTATCCGTCCAGACTTTTTCTCTCTCAGACCTAATCTGGCCGCTCCGATACGACCAGGCAGGTATCTATCCGTTTCCAACCCAACCTCGCCACATCATAGATTCCTTCGTCCGGTGGAAAACACCCCCCCCCCAAAAAGATATCTAGCAAGCAGCAGCCGGGTGGGTCCTAAAAGCAAGCAAGCCTGGTTCTTCAACAATCTTTGGGTTCTAGCTACACGTTCTAGCATCACTAGCCTCATGGGGTGGGTCTAACGAATACCAATAATAGAAGTTTCTGAATCACTGCGTACCTCTCGCTCGCATATTGGCCGGGTAGCATCGCCCATGAGTGATAGTTGTTCCTTCAATTCGCCCTCCTATCTAGTCCGGTTTTCTGACCCGTTAAAAAGGGCAATGTGACAGACTTGATCGACTGGCGGGCCACCAACTGGGTCAGATAATGGAGGTGGCGGCATGCATCATTGGAGTTCGAGGCATGGGAAGGACGGAATCTTATCGAATAAAGTAGTTGGTAGAGTTGGATGGGTTTTGGGAGGTTAGAATAGGTGCTTCCTCTATCCTGTGTTTACAAAAAAAAATGACCTCCCCCTCTGAACCACTCTTCATCGCGGAACACCCAACTGCGGAACTCATTGCTATAGAAGAAGACTGTTCCCTAGTCTCAGGCTGCACCTTAATATAATCGTAGGACTGCACCTTAATAATATGCCTGGCAGGGCTGTGATCTAGTCCGGGCAGGGTAGCGCCTTGGGATGATAGAGAGTGCGAAGGGGGCCTATAAAGTTATCCTACGTATGAACCTGGTCCATCGAGATGGGAAATTCACTAATTATAAGGTGGCGTATGGCAAGACCTATCGGACCTTGGACCTGGCCATTGTTAGAGTGAAAACGCTTTTATACGGGGAGTGAATAAATATAATGAAGGAAAAGCAAGGAAGTGGGAACAGGGAAGGCAGGTGTTGGCAGTGTTGGTTCGATGTGTGTGATTCGAGAACTGAGGTCTGTCTGTAGGGACTGGGCGATGTGGACTGTGCCTTGGGCGACGTGTATTGGGCAGGCGGACTGAATCCGAACTGAATGGGAATGCGGGGATGTTATATAATGCGGTACTGGGAATGCGGGAATGCAAACTCGGACTGAACCAACTATGGGACCTTACAGATCCTTCTTTATCTCTCTCTTGGGTCATCAGTTTGGATCCTTCTGTTGGAACCTATGTTGCATTTATTACGTTCCCACCACATTCTTACGTTTCCTCCACGTTTCTTCCGTTTATACTATGCTATATATTCCCACCCCAAATGCATTCGTGTTATTACATATATAAAGAATGGTTATCGTCTAAGAAAGATATCTAGTGAAGTGATCATTTCGAGATCAAAATCCACTTCCATAATTACATATATAAATATTATTTCGAGGTCAACTTCAAAAAATGGGTGTATAAAACATTTATGCAATCACTATAAGCGCACTACTCTTTTGCGCAGCCCCCCTCCTTACCCCAAAAGACTTTATAGATCTATCTCTGTCTTGTGCTTTTACCTGCTAACTCAGCTTTCAAGTCCAGTATTTACTATGGTTGGCAGCTCTGATTGGCTATGACTTTATGACTACAACTGGCGACTGTTGGTTATAAGCTAAGAATGGCGTATGATCCTCAACGGGTTAATCGTATATAAAGCGCAGTAGTAACTCGTTCTTGATATGAGGGTATTGCCAACATAGCTGTCATCCGCAGTATGCACATATCCGTTGCTCACAGCACATAGTCCCTCTTCCCGGGGTATGGGAATATATCTTTGACCCTCCTCTACTTCTTTACACTACCAAGCATGGAGCGAAGGAATGCTTAGTGGTTTACCATAGGATTAAAGTAAAGCTCAGGACCGCCAAGCTCGGGCTCGGAACCATGCCTACCTCGCTTTTAGGGAATACCCAGCTGGGAAAGCCTACAGAATTAATGATGGAAATTGGAAAGCTAAGTAGTTGTGGGATTGTTCCGGTGGATGATCCAAAGAACCTCCTAAAACACGCGCGCATTTAAGCCCCTACCCCTTGTACCTCAGGCGAGTGGCTTAACGCTCCTTGAATTCCTTCAAAATGGTTATATGCTATTCGGGACCTTAAGGAACAAGCAATCAAATGGTAAGGCCTTACTCCTACCCCGTCCACAAATAGATTAACTAAATGGGAAATATCTAAAAAAAGGTAGGTATTAAGAATCAAAGGAATCAATAAAGGCTTTCCTATTGGCGAGTCATAAATGGATATAATAAATTGCTTAAAAATGAAAAGCAATAATATAATTAATAAGTGCATTCCCCTCATACCGTAAGAAATTACCCTCCCTAACCCGGCGAATCCGGGGATGCTTTCCTGCCTGATATCTTGGTTAACAAAGATGAAGTAATAGTCATAATTATGTCCCCATTCCCATATTATCAATATTTAGATTGAAAAGGAAATACACGAGTTATAACGTCAATGAAGCAATTCCCTTCTTACCCATTCATTATTGGTTGGACGGGACACCACCTAGGTACCCTATATATGTGTAAAGCTAGCCCCCCTAGTGTAGTGCCTTGGAAAAACCTTAAGCTACATAGTGCCAGATAAACCAAGCCCAAAGATAGTATTCAGTTTTCTAGATTTCACCACTATTTGAATTATTTTTACACTCTTTATAAACCTAGTCCCCCCTGAGTGGATGGGGGAAAGCCTTAAGCCCCCTAAAATGTGTATGGAAACAAGTCCAAATAAACAAGCTTTATTAACTGTGTTAGTCTCACCTGGAGTATGGACACTTGCTTTAGTCAATTGGTCCAGCATTCATTGAAACAAACCTTAGAATCTTGTCCATCAGAGTAAATATCGTAAGCTGTAGAGACAACTACTACTAGAGATGCAAATATTGTTTTAACTACTTATTCAGTAGGAGTTTTGTTGGAGAGTTAGATTCCATTAGTCCTAACAAACCAAATATTTCTATTACCTTTTTTGTATGTGCTTTTCAATGAGCATAATACCTATTGGCGAATGCACTTTTTGACTGGTCTCAAAGCTTTAATTAATTCATGCATGATGGCATATATCATGTGTTAACTCACCATTCTGTGGGAGCTTCAGAGAGAAATATATCTCATTGGAGAATAATATGAAAAAGAACACAGATTCCATGCACTTTGATCTGAGTGAATATCATATTAAGCTGTAGAGTTTAAGCCTTATGGGTCCCTAAGGCCTACGACTTATGGTACTAGCTCTAGAGACAGGAAGCCCTACCAGTATGTACCAGTAAGCCCTTGTTGGACACTTGCTTTAGTTTTCGTCTAGCATATCTTCCCGTCCCAGCTTACCTCATAGTAATTGATAAAGTAGATGCAGCTGGTGGAGCAGTTGGTTCTTATGATTGTGCAGATTACGCTCTCGATTGTACAGTTGATTCAGTAGATGAAGCAGCAGGAGTGGATTCAGGAGATGTAGAGAAAGCAACCAATAAATATGGTAACACCAGCAGACGTAGGAACATCGCTCTTAGAGGCAGCACCAAATACAGTAGCTTCAACAGCAGATCGACCAGCATAAATAGCAAAACCAGGAGCACAGGGAGCATCCGGGTAAACAGAAGTAAGGGTGGATGGACCAGTTACAAATACAATTGCAGAGCCCGCGAATCGTAAAGGTAACAGAAGCCTAAGAAGAATCAATTCTAAATTAAGATCCCACAGCAAAGGTTGCAGTTTAAGTGGTATAGGCACCAGCAGTAGATCCAATTGACCAAGTTAACCGAGAATCTATTGATCCTGTGCTAATCGATGACTTTGAACCAATCGATTGAAGCTGATCCACCACTAGAAGCAAAGGTAGCAGCTAGAGCAAAGCTAGCAGCAGCACTAATAACGGTTGACCATGTGAAAGCAGCGTTGGGGGAAGGGAGCAGCATTCAAGCGAACAGGAGGAGCAACTACTTATTATTTACCTCAAGATGCTGATCCAGGTGCAATTGATTAAGTGGAAGGAACAATGGAGATAATAATAAAGGAGGTAAAGGAAGTAACAGAAAGGAGTAGTTTACCGAGCGTCTATTCCTGTCCCAATGTGAGATTCTCCAGTCCCCGGTAACTTAGTTGCATATCCAAACACATATCCCCAAGGGTTGGTGGAAGCTAAGTAGCCTGTCTTGAGAGCTGGGGATAAAGCATAGATGGGTTAGATGATGTGCCGCAGTAGATGCTTTGATAGTCTGATCTCGTTCTGACCAGGTGTAGCACGGTGGTCGTACAATAGGTATAGGGTAATAATTCGCTGCCGTATATCCGAATATACTTTAGTCCCGGTTTATCAAGCTATTTATTCATCAGTAGACCCAGCATCTAAGCCCGCGGCATACCTTCGAGTTACAGAGCTATTGCCTATTCCAGTTCCATAATATCCAGAGTGATTACGGGGCGTATGACTTTATAGGTCCAAACTAAATTGAGTGGCATAAAATTGAGTGGCATAGACGAAGGGTCGAAAGCATCTATGGGGTTCCCCGCCATTCCCCCGGCACAAGCTAATAGATACCGTCAAAAAAGTCAAAGTAAAGGTCATACATCCATATATAGCTCTTAGGGCAAAGGGAAACTTGATAAGGATACAGAGGTTTTAGTTTCACCAGCGGCCCCGGCTTATTCTAAATCTGTAGGTACAACGTGTAGCCCCAATGTGTAGGTCCCACTCCTCCCTATAGGTACACACATAGGTGCAGACCCTGTAGGGTACAATGTGTTAGTCTAATTTTAGCATATACTTATTATTAACTAAAGACGGGGTTTTAATGGGATATTTAGAGTATAGATATCACTTGTATCTCCTACTTGTAGGTATCACTTTGGACAATTTGTAGGTATCATTTCGGTCAAGTAGTACATATTATCCCTCCAACTAAAGTATAATCAGTAACATAAGTACCTATTGCAGTTTACCAGTGAGAGCAGCGGTTGTGGGTGGGAATAAATAGAAGGTTGAAGTTAATCGAGCAGAGAAAGGCATCCCTTCGAGTTGCAAAGCCGTTCCTTCGTACGGTTCCAGGTCCAGGTTAAGCAGTTACAGTGCCAGAACCATATGATCTAGCACCAGTAGCAAGAGAAGCAAGGGTAGCTGGAGCAGAACCAAAAGCAGCAACTGATCTTTACTTTGCTGATGTTGCCGTGGATTCTGTCAATGAAGCTACAGTTGCTTCGGTTGATTCAGGAGATTCAGCAGCTGATTAAGGAGTTCCAGCAGCAGCAGAGCCAGTTCCAGAACCAGCAGCAGGAAGTAGAGCAGCGGTTGTTTATTCTTCGGTAAATCCATAAGTTTTTGCGGTTTATTCAGTCTCTCCGCTTTATATTAAGCAGTTCGAGTTGATCCAGTCGAAGAACCTGTTGATTGGGTATCCCCCACCCCAGTAGCAAAGGTTGCAGCAGTAGATTCAGTCGTTTATGCCATTGGCATATACTTATTATTACCTAAAGACGCAGTTGTGTTTGTTGCGTCTGTTTATTATGCAGAAGTCGATCCAGCAAAAGGTGATTTCGATCCGGCAGATGTGGAGTCAGTTGATACTTTTGATTCACCAGCAGCTCTCCGCCGTTGATGCCTCTGATGAATAAGTTTATGCTTTTCCGATGAAGTGTTGGCTTATCCAGATAAAGTTTATGCTTATTAAGATGACGAAGGTATTAAACCACCAAATGATGATCGAAGAGATGAAAAGCAAGCCAAAAATGTTGTTGATTCTGTTGATCCAGTCGATCCACCAGCTACGGAAGCCAAAGAGCAAGCAGCGAAAGCACCTTATAGAGGTTGTATTTTATCTTACTTATATATTGCTCAGGGCTGCTCAAATCCGCCAGGTTTAAAGGACCCTTCAGAGGTGATCAGCGTAGTGCCCCTTTTTTCCCTAAAAGCCTGAGCTAGATTGAGGCTTACTTAAATAACTATTTGCTTTTAACAACTATTTAGCAGAGCGGCGCGGTAAGGATCTATGGCTGTGTGCCGTAAGGGGAGCAGTTTGGAAGGATGGTCGAGTGACCTGCCTCATATCAATTTTATAAAGGCAAAAGGTCAAACTCAGACCCAATGTATCTCTCTTCTTCATCAAAGGAGTTGCCAATCCTATCTGAGTCTTCATAAGTTATGGGTCCTAGATCAGGCTTTAAACAATTCTCAAGAAGCTTTGCCTTTTCAAAATGAAAGCTAACTTTCTTTTTAATAAGTTGAGGTTAACACTTAGACTAGCTTGGCAAATTCAGTGTTAACACTATCTTATAACCTTTGTTCTCCCTTTCAACCTGAGTCCAAACACCTTCAACCGCATTCGTTGCCTAGGAAGCATTGGGAGCTAGGGTGGCTACGGTGGTGGGGCCAACTCTGGGTCAATCTGTTAGTTATATAAGTGTGCAGTCCCAAATAAGATGGTCCGGGCTTTTACAGCGAAAGCAAGTATTAGGCAAATTAATGTTGCAACCCGTTTTCTACGGACCTAATTACTTATCCGGATTAGCACAAATTCCTTGAGCTCCCCTGAAAGGTTAACCCTAACATAGACTCAGCGTTGAGGCCACGGGTTTACAGCATATATCCACAAAGACATTGTAAGGATATACTATCCAAAGCACCATTTTAAAAACAGGATGTCAAACATGCAAAGTTGTGGAAGGTCGTTCCATTTGAAAAGAAGAAGAAATAAGAAATATTCAAGATTATGCAAAAGTGTATAGAATAAATAGGGGAGAAGTTTACATAGATGTTATTGTCCAAAGATGATCAAGAGTCTCAAAGTTGGTACCATTACTATGAGGACTATGATTTGAAAAGCAAAGCTCAATCCCAAACGAACAAGGCACAAGGTTAAAACGATACTTTTATGTTACTCATGCTTCCTGTAGCCCTGTTGTGAATCCAATGAAAAGCCTTATATTATTGCATTGGTTACATAGCTCAAGATTCTAATTTTATTATTGTACAAATATTCAAACTCTGGTTGGTCACACAAAATCCAAAGTTTGAGAAGGTTTGGTTTATTAAGTTAATATTTTTATGATTATAAAGCCTATTAGGATGTAAGCCCGGACAAATAATTTATTCCTTGAAGACAATAAAGAGTGAGGATAAACAAAATGTTTGCCACGATGTAACTAAGAAAGAAAAATGCCTGATACTCAATGATGTTGAAGAGGGTAGTATCCGTGATGATGAGGTAGTGAATGCTGAAAAGGTAGCCTATAAGGCGTAGCCTCCAAACAAGAAGTAGCTTTAGGAGATGCTCAGAATGAATGGTTGTCTAAATGAGTTAGTGGCCAAGTACCAAGCCACACCACCTTCAATATGATAATGATTGCAACCTGATGGAGCAATATGGATAGTTGCCTAAGTGGACTCTACCTAAAACGTTAGGATATATACGTGGTGGGGGGGTGATGGCAACTTCAGTGGCAGTTCCGTATGTGTTAAAGGAGGAGAGAAGCAACAAATGTGTGATGTAGTCCTTCGTATTTGTAAATAGCTGTGTTTAATAATTAAGGGGTTAAATAATGTGTTAAGAGTATGTGTATTGGGATAATATAAACACACAAATATATGTTTGTATTGTTAATGTTAAAGTTATAATAGTAACCAAATGCAAATGTAAAGGTTAGGCGGTTAAACCATTGTAACTACTTAGGGGTGTTATAAATATTGCAACGAGACATGATGTAAAGATGAGAGAGTGAGTGGTACAAGTATGTTGGCCAGCCTGCCTCGAGCATCCCAAGCAGCACAAGGAGTCCCAGCAGCACCAGTTGAATAAACACCAATTGAACCAGCCTCATTCCCAGTATAAGTTGAAGGAGCATTCTTCCCAGCATAACCAAGAGCAGCTGAAGGAGCAATCCAATTGTTAAGTTGTAGGTTCCTGGGGGGTTTTTACTACTATAGTGGAGTAGGAGGTGTAGGCTGTATAACTGATTGGGTCTAATTTACTTTAGCATTAGCTTAGGGAGCATCTACAACACCATCTCCCATAGAATTACAATCTCGATGACAGTTACGACGAGGCCTAGGAGGGGCTATAGCAACACTGTGCTCATAAGGGAGAATGTATCCATCATACTATTTTATATTATGGCAGATATAATAAGCCGCCTCCAGAGCAAGCACCTTATCCATGGCTTCTTTGAGGGTTACAAGATAGTTATTATACTATTTAAGCTACAAGTCATGACCCAAGGCTTCGATCAAAATATGGTAAAGCTCATTAAAAATAATTTCATTTCACATCGTGACAAGGCCAGTTGTAAGCACTCAGTTGTAAGCACTATATAAAGTTATTAGCCATTTCTTTGTCTCCTAGGTGGACATGGGTGAGAGAGACCACCTCATAAGAGTTATCATCCCACAAGGATAAGATTGATAGGAACTAGTTGTAGAGCTGGTCAAAAGACTCAATGGAATTCTATGGGAGGTGCTAGAACCACTGAAAGGCTACTTTTTCAAGTGTGCATGGGAAGACCTTAGCCATAACATCAAAGTATTCTCTCAGGTCTTTGCAGATGTTGGAAAATTGAGCGAGATAAGCCTTCGTGTCTCCAGTCCCATAATATTTGGTTCGTTCCCCATGTGTTGTGTGTTGTGTTCCATACGGTGGTTGTACCCCATACAGTAGTAGTTCGTTCCCCTCATGTGGTCGTTCCCCATCCATTAGGTGGCTCTCCATTAGGTAGGTATCCGCCGAAGTCACCATTTGCTGCTGAACCAACATAATTCTCAGCATTCCCAAGAGCAGCTGAAGGAGCAATCCCATAAGCGTCATGATTCCCAGCAAAAGCAGCAGTTGAAGCGGCATTATTATTAGAATTAACAGCATTCCCCTCAACAATAGAAAGAGCAGTTCCATAAGCATCCTCATGAGTAGTTGAACCAGTTTAAGGAGCATTATTCCCAGGGTCACGCCCAGCAAAAGGGTTCTAACCAGCCTCATGACTGGCAGCACTACTACAACCAGCGGTTCCAGCATTAGCAGCGTTATTCCCAGCATCAACAGTTGAACCGACATCAATTGAATAAGCGGTTTAAGGAGCATTACGACCAGCAATTTCATTATAAGCAGTTGAACGATAATTAAAGCATCATTTAAAGCATAATTCCAAGCATAAGCACTATAACCAGCAGTACAAAGAAATTTCTAGCAGCATAAGTTGAAGCAGCAGCACCAGCCTTATTCCAAATAAGTTGAAATTCAATTATTGAAATCAGCAGTTCCGGCATCATAATGATTCCCAGCCTCACCAGTTTAATCAGCCTCATTCCCGGCATCATAATTATTAGCAGTATTCTAATAAGCATAAGTTGAACCAGCATAAGTTCCGGCATCGTTACAACTAGCAGTTTCAGGAGCATAATTCCCAGCCTCAGTTCCAGCCTCATAACCAGCATTCTCCACCAATTTACGGTCCTCGCGGAGGGGCGGGAAGAGAACGAACAACCACAATTAGAAGGGAAGAGAACGAACAACCACAATGACGAATATTGAGATTGATTAGATGAGATGATGAGAGAGGTAATGAGATTGATTGAAAGGAAACCCAGTCAAAGTCCATAGGACCTATGGTGACCCTTTAGGGCATTTAAACGGCTAACCAATTATGCTAGTGCAATAGTCCAATAAGGATACCCGGACTATGGTGGAAGGATGCCAGACCTTTCAAATGTACCCTTTATGAAATGTACCCTTTATGAAATGGGTGGAAGGATGCCAGAAGTACCCTTTCAAGTCAATCCTTTCAAGTCAATGTACCCTTTAGAGAGAGAGACAGGAAGTAAGTACTTTTCATAGTCCCCATAGCCAGTTGACATTGCTGATAGTCCTTGGCACAATAGTCCCTCCCTGCCCACCTGGTATAAGAACACTATATGTGAGTAAGTTATTAGCATGTGAGGCAAGGAAAAAGAAAAGCTCCCCTTCAATGGCCAAGAGGATAAGAACGCATACCACGGGAAAGGGGCTTACCCCTGCAGAACAATTAGAAGTCTCATTTCAGGAACAACTTTGAGAAACCGGGAGTTTAACTACAGCTTCTTCCGCACTACTGCTAAGACCTTAGACTAGCTAAGTGAGTGAGTAAGTGAGGGTCATTCCCGATAGACCGACCAGGATGGAGTTCTACGTGACCAGTCTCGTCGATTACAACGTACACAGGATGTTCTAAGTTACCAGCAGTTTCAATAACATGTGCTCAGAAGGAGGTGTTCGTGCGTGAACAGTTGCAGTATGTGACCAGGAAGGTACGGGATGTATGGGTATGGGGTTACTTAGGGGAGTCAGTGAGTTAGTCAGTAAGTTGGGATCTTGCCCAATAAATAGCACAAAGCCCAGTGTGAGCAGTTATCAATAACAATGCTAAGCTCCAACTAATGTAGTGTGAAACTTGTTGCTCTTAGCTTATAATACCCTGCACCCGGGAGACTTTTATAACGTGTCGCATCTCTACGACCCTTCGGTGTTCACCCTCGTACCTCGTGTGAGGTTTACCTTTTCTATTTCAAAATGAAAGAGGTGATCATTCCATTCCCTAAATAAACAACCCTTGAATCCATGTTTGTTTGGTTGTTTGTTTGTTGGGATAGCCGAGCATTAAAGGTCATTCCCAGTGGTTATAAATCATTGCCAATAAGTAAGTCAGTCAGTGAGTGCCCAGGAGGTCCCATTGCTAGCCAGTCAGCCAAATGTCAGTGTATCATCGCCAGTCACATTGTCAAAGAAGTGTGGTTGGACAAGATGCCAACTTATTCTAATTTGATGTCGTTGATAAATAAAATCGCGCATTGGTACTAATCCAACCCAATGGGTTTTTACTCCTTCTATAGTGTACAATGGGGATAATCCGCAGGTGATCCAAGAGAAAGGCAGTAAAGTAAGAAAGTGAGTTTTAGTTCCACACTTTACTAGAGTGGAAAGCCTTAGTCTTTGCTGGCCATAGAGGATACTTCCCCCGGTACTAGCTCTAGAGACAAGATGAAGTAGTCATGCCAGTCATAGACCCAACCATAGAACATACCCCCATCGGGAGACTAAAAAGGAACCAGGGTAGGTACGTCTTCCAGTGCACTAATTATGATAGGATAGTCCCTAGTCTATGATTCTATGATAATGATACTCGCATATATACGTTTCACTTTTCCATTGTCAGTAGTTCTGAGTAAATGTAGTGCCTCTCTATCTCTGTTGAGTAGAAGTGTAGTTCTTTCTCTTTCTTGTTGTGCTATAGCTCCTAATCCCCCCATATGGAACTTCTTATAGAGAGAGATTAATCTTCAGTGTGTGAGGTACACCAACCTTATTGAAAATAAGTACACCACTTGAATAGAATCCATCTACTTTCTTTCTTACACCCACCAGACAATATTGATTTATAAATGGCCTCAGCAGGTTCGGTCGAGGCAGGCATGCACAAATAGGTGTTTACAATGGGTGGCTTAATAAATAGAATCCATCCGCACTGAACTTTATGATAGGTTACCTATGATTGCAAGGTGGTGTTCATGTTCAATAGATCCAGAGTAAACGGGGTAGTTATTATTACTCGATGCCAGAACTCTTTTCCGCTGTGTTTGGGTTGGGTGGGACCAGACAAAAACAGGTTGGGGTGCACAGGCCAGTTTCTTCGGACTTCTGATTACCAGTATGAGCTCGCATGGATACATTTCACTTATTCATAACAATAGATAAAATATCCATCCCATGTGGTCTCTATTCCAACACAAACCGCCAGTGATGCTCCAAGATTATTTGTCACACTCTCTACTACTTACTACTATAGATCCAGGTTCGATGCAGCAGAATACCCTATAGGATAGGTAGTTGGGTTATTGGCCGGTACACTGCAACACTCCCCCATGTTGGTTCAGTTTCAATGCTGCTAGGTTTCGTCTGTCTCCATCAAAAAGGAAAAAAGGTAGAGTCTCCCCCTTTGTTGTTGCCTTAGTCCTTGTTGAACCGCATGGAGACGTCCTTGCCATCCGATGTTATAAATCCATCTCTAAGAAATCACAATACATCCGCTATAGAGAGATGAATCTTCAGTTTGAGGTGCACAAAACAACTTCTCCATGCATTACAAGGTGCAACAAACAATGGTAACTAGCAGCCTTAAGAGCATTTCCAGTCGTATCCATTCTGTGAAAAAGAAAAAGAAAAAGAAAGCTTACTTCTAAGAGCTCTAACGAATAAGTTCTAGTCCCCTGAGCTTTAGCGAAGAATAATAAGGTATAGCAGCCTTAGTCCGCCGGTAGTCTTAGCTGCTGGTAATATAGCTAAAGTCCGTTTCCTTTCCTTTGTCCATTTCGTCTGATTTGCCGCTTTGATAAATAAGATTTCCTTTTTCTGGGGTCCGAGGTAAAAAGCTATTCTCTCTCATCCGGGCAATAAAAAGAATTTGCCTCTTTTATGAACTATACCCTTTCATAAACAAGTTTCCCTTTGCTTTGAGGTTTAGGCGAGAGAGAAAGGCAAGTTGCAGGTCTAATTTTATAGGGGCGAACCAATGGATGGCAGCCAACAGACGACGATAGAGAAGAAGTTCTTTCATAGATAGGATAAACCATAATTGCTAACCCATGCATGGTGGCATGTCACATTTGCCTACGTCCCGGAAACGGGGCCCTGGGAGAAGATATAACTTAGGATGTTTTTCCACATGTTCCGATAGTGAAGCACTAAGGGTCTCCAATAGTCGGTAGCCTCCTTCTGGTTGTGTTGATGCCAGCTTATGGGGTGGGTCATAAATGAAACTGAACACCAATAGATAATTAGATAATGACATAATGTGTTTCCAATGAGCGAACCAGAGCGGAAGTGGAATTGCATGAAGTGGCCAAAGTGAATGTGAGGTGGCTGGTGCTTTGCTTTTAGTGTGTTTTTATATGCACGTATATGATGCAATCACGGCTTGTGCTTAATTAAATGAAGCTAGCTAGGGGCGGAGGCATGCTTTGATTGAATGATTGGATTCATTCGTGCAGCGAACGGCTTAAGTGAACGGCTTGTCTTCTGTGAGTGGCGTATGCTCACCACCCCCGGCACAGTACAGCACACGGCAAGCTATACGGCTAATGGCGGGCGGCTAACACAGCACAAGCACACAGCACTAGCAATTCTGCCAATTTAGTTACATTGAGAAAACATCCCGAGAGTTAGTTAGTTAGTTAGCAAGATAAAAAGAGAAGCTGACTTATGCAGAACCTTTCCAATATGAGTTAGTAAGAGCATTTTTTCTTTCCACTTGTTGTGTCCCCCGAGCTCCAGCGAAGAAGCTATTATTATAGGGGGGTGTGTCCGCCCATCCAAACCAAACAAACAAAATAAGAACTCTAGTGTCCTCTCCTTTGAAGAAATAGGATAAGACCTATGAGAAACATAACCTGCAGGCCTCATTGCAGCCGTATCTACTCTACCTGTTAATCTATGATGTTGCTAAATCTACCCAACTAGTTCATATACTATATGGCATCATCTCTACCTGGCACTGATTGGCGGCATATCTACCTGGATCGGCATCTCTACGTCCTGGTGCTATGGGCAGCAGGTAATTGCATAGAGAAGTTCTTGGCATCGATACACGATGTCGCATATAGACATGTTAATATACCTAGATATCGCATATCTACTTGGCTCCCCCTAATTCCACTAGCTCTACTCTTAAAAATAGGTTTCAATTGCATATCTACGTTTCTACTTGGACTCACATAGATACGTGTTATATATGAGCTCGCATATCTTTGTTAATTTATAATATTACATATATACGTGTTACTACCGGACCTACTACAACATCTTAATACATCTTAATATATGATGTGACCATAGAGAAGTTTTTATAAAACCATACCAACTAATTTATATACTGGCATAGAGAAGTTTGGCGGGTTGATTTCAATTGCATGGAGAAGTTCTGCTTGGCCTAAGACTTGGAACAACTGCTACTCGTGCTACGGGTGGTGGTAAAACTGGTGATGCTGTAAATAATGCTCTTTTAAACTGCTATTGATTGAAATAATTCCGTTTCAACCGCTTATGGGAATTATCCTGGAATTGATCCTGCTAGTTAAACTGATTATGGAAATGATCTTGGAACTGATCCTTAGAAGTAAGTTATAAGGGTTGGTCCTTAGTTAGCCTGAGTTAGTAAGATTATTATTACGAACGAAATGACGACATATAGTGGGTTGGTATTTTAAGGTTAATCAAGTAAGGTCCTGGTCTCGCTTGAAAAGCATTCCTGTGTCAACCTTAATAGGTTTTGTAACGGTCATGCATTAAAAAAAACGTAATAAACCTATATTTGGTTTTCTAAGAAGGTAGAAAGCTCTCTATGTTTCCAAGTAGTCTACTTATTCCGGTGCGACTCTAAGTTCGGACGTGACGTGCATGCATTACTTAGGAGATGGTCTGGCTCTCCCAAACTTAACGACTTAACAAATTATGTTCACTTAATTGGTCGTGTAAAACATGGATTATATTATGTTATCCCAACAAGTCATCTTCCATCCATGCAATCAGGGCATGTGGTGGGTGTCATTAAGGAAGCACCGTAACTTCCTGCCTTCCTTTATGAGAGATTATTTTAGATTAAACCCAGTTATGTGAGATATTAATTTGACACCTACTAATATCTCCAGTTACCTACATGCATCTCCAGTTACCTACATGAACCTGATATACCTCCGAGCATACCCAGTTACCTCCAGGAACCCTATACACCTGCTAACATCTTACATTAATATGAGACACCTCCAACCTGCGCTGATGGAGCTATGTGCTTTAACATTATCTACCTGCGAACTTAGGGAGCTCGGAGTGCTTTAATCTCATCTAACAACGAACTTATCCAGTTACCTCCAGGAGTATGGAGTGCTTTCATCTCATCTAACAACGAACTTATCCAGTTACCTCCAGGAGTATGGAGTGCTTTCATCTCAGACAACCCAGGAAGATCACACTTTTAGAACCTCTTTACACCTCTCACAAATAGGATTAAACCCAGTAAAATCCCACATTAAGATATGATACCACCAATAGAAACCCCAGGGCTCCACAAACTAGTTTAGGAGATCCATGTCTCCAATTTTAGAGTATATCCGGTACCCAATTACGCAGGTTACTTTAGAACAGGTAGCCCATTTTAGATGATCCCAGGGAGACACATACGAGGTTACTTTAGAACAGGTAGCCCACAACGAGTTGATATGATAACCTTTAGAATCTGGATAGGGGTACTTTATCCCAGGGAGCCGGACATTCGAGGTTACTTTAGACCAGCGCTCCCAACATGAGATGGGACTTTAGAGACATTCGGAAACCCAGCTCAGAACAGCAGCGAATCCACCAGTTGAAGAGTCTCCGGTAACATATATATATGGAGATCCGATTCCTGATCACAGCTTACGGTCGGGTGGTTCGGGAATTTACCCTTGAGGTTGCGGAAGCCATCCTAGGAATACAGATAAGTAAATACCTTCATCTCTGTTGTATTTAATTAATGATCTGCAAATTACAATTTGTATCATTGATGTCTATGAGATTTATCTACATGGGTATTGTTGGGTTTCCTATGATTCCTAAATATTTAGCATTGTAATTAATTGTTGGAGAAGTTCATTGGTAATGGTTGAAATTGTATTGGAAATTGCATCTGTGGTTGAATACCCTTATGTTGGTGTTGGAAGCTGGGGTCGAATCTATACTAGTGGTTCGAATCCCTTCCTTGGTACAATGCGCCCCACTGGTTAAGTGATTTTATGTGTATTGTTGTGTAATCAGAGGGATGTGTTATTTTTTGTTGAACCCCCTTCGTATTCTGTGGTAGGTATATCCGAATGACCCCTAAGGGCATGCTCGATGGCTATACACTGCTTGTCCAATTAAATAGTGATTTAATAGCTTTTGTACTGAGGCGATTAGCTTTTGTACTTATAGCTCTGCAGGTCATACAAGGCGGGATTTTTGTTGAGGCGAGCCGCTCTATTTACAGACCAAAGAATCCAGACCTTCCAGACCAGACAGACGGGGGTAGTCTATTACTAGTGT
>BSBM01001389.1:600000-800901 GCA_027924585.1 Larix kaempferi | reverse complement strand
TATAGTATGTATGTATGTATATACATACATACATATACATATATACATGTAGATATATACATGTATATATATACATATATATTCTTGGAAAAAAAGTGCAATTTCATTTCATCTTTTGAGTACGAAATTACATTTGATCATCTGCACTCTGTACGAGTGTCTATACAGTGTTTGAGAATATCAAATTCTCTTAAAAAAATATTACAAAACGGATGCCTAGAAGTTCAACCACCACATGTGGGAATCACCATAAAAAAAATTACATTCGAACATAGTCCAAGTCCTGTAAAATATACATAGAATAGCAACGATCTACATGCATCTTACTACCGATCGTTAAGAGACAACGATAGCACATAAAAACAAGAATATCACCTTCGAACCATATAGTCCTGTGTATCCACAACAAAGATACGAGTAATAGGATAAACAAAACAAGAAAAGGCTGCAGTTAAATAGTTGAACCCTCATTCGATGAATGGCCTGTGAAAGAACTCCGTGACAGTACCATCCAAAAAAACCTTAATTTTGCAGGTCCCTATCCCCAGCAGCAACCCCCCCTTTCAAAGCCTTGTCCGCTTCTGCGTTATTCTCTCTAAAAATATGCCTGCAAGTAAAGTTTTCAAAAGTGTAAGTGACATTCTGAATATGTCCTCGAACATTTGATAGTATTCGGTTGTGACACTGATGAGTCCCCATAACCCATTGAATCACGTTCATAGAATCACCAAAAGCAGTTAAATTGTTGATTCCCTTCTCAAGAGCAAAAGAAAGAAGGTATCTCAGGCTTAGTAGTCCAGCCCAGTTATTGCTCCATGCCCCAAAGCCCAACGACATAACATAGTAATGTACAGGAGAGAGGAAAAATATAGCCCCACCCCCACACATATTATTCTGACATGCCCCATCAAAGAAACCCCATGGCTTCGAGTGGTCAATATCTACCGGCATGATTTCTCGAACTTTTACAGAATGAGTTGGACGATTACAAGCAAGAAAGAGCCCACAGCAATTGACCGCCGTTAAAGCAGGAATACCTTCCACCTCCAAGAACAACCTCTTGTTGTGGGCTAGCCAAAACCCCCAAACGACTAACAATGGCTATGTCCTAAAACCCGAATAGAGTGGATACGGAAGGGAACCTTCATTATCCTGGCGACCAAATCCCATACAGCCACAATGAAATGGGCATAATAGAAACAAGTGGCTCACATTCTCCTCCTCCCGATGGCAGAGATAGCACCACCCCCCGGGCCATGTTTATTCCTTTTCTGCAAAAAATCCCAAGTCAGGACCTGTTTCATGAAGGATACATCACATAAAGAGATGTGTCTTATGAGGGAAATGAAGCTTCCACAACGACCTCCACCACCATTCCTGTACTTTGGGCATCAAATCAAAGCTGATCCTGAGATAACCCCCTTTCGGAGTATAGTTATCCGTGGGATCACCATCCCAAACCAGAATGTCCTCCTGCTCCCCCAGATAAACATGATCCATACTGAGGGCCCATAAATATCTTCCAAGCTCTAATTCCTCGTCACCCCCGAGACCAAAAGAAGCTGTCGATCGCCAAGCCGGATACCCCATCACCACAACCTCAGGATCAACTAGTTGATGGAGAAAATAATAGCCTTGCTGACATAAGACCTCAATCGTCCCCTCAGTCATAAGATGTTGTTCGCACCCCACCCAGGGGTCCCGCCCAATGCGAACCCTATGCCCATCTCCAACGTCCCAAGCCAGATTTTGTTCAATGACATGAAAGGATGTAACAACGGCCTTCCAGATAGTTGATCCTCCCGCATGTGATTTCACAGGATTCTGGAATCCAACTATCGATGGTGTCAGGAGCAATATACTTGCGGATCATAACCTGGGCCCAGAGCCCATCAGACTTAATCAATCTCCACCCACACTTCACAGCTATAACTTTAGAAAAAGAAAGATATTCTTCAACCCCCATCCTCCCAATGCTTTTGGGACATCAATCCGATCCCACTTAATCCATGGAGAAACAAATACATCCTCCTTACCACTCCACAGGAACCGAAAGCAAATTCTCTTTGCCTTGTCCATAATGCCACTCGAAATCCATGCCAGTGACATCCAGTATACCCGGGATGGCCTCCAAGATCGACTTTACCAGAACCACTCTACCTACCCTAGACAACCATTTAAAACTCCAAATTCTCAAACGCTTTTCCAACTTCTCAATCAGCCACACCTAATCCTGTTTCTTGTAATCATTAGGTTTCAGATTAAAACCTAAGTACTTGAGTCCTTCGTTAAGAGTGAGGAGTGTGAAAGGGAATAGTTGGGAGTCAGTCTGCAATTCATCCTCACTCAAAAGAAAGGCAAGATAGGATGGATTTTTCTGCATTGATATCCATCCCAGTAGCTTGGGAGAATAGGTCCAAGATCTCCCTCAATTTGTTCCCATCCTGCCGAGAGCCCGAGCATAAAATAAGGATGTCGTCCACAAAGAGCAGACGTATGATGAAAAAGTCAGGTCCAACCTGTATACCACCAAAAAAACCTTCCCTCCAAGCTTCCTTGATAGCTCGACTCAGACTTTCAGCCACTAATAAAAATAAAAGTGGAGAAAGTGGACATCCCTGCCGAAGGCCACGTCCTGAATGAAAAAATGGGGAAGTTGCACCATTAATGAGCACTGCAAAGGAAACCGTTGTAATGCAACTCATAACCCATCTGATGAAACCAATCTCAAATCCCAGATGCGTAAGCAAGAGACGTAGATATAACCAGCTTACTTTATCATATGCTTTAGACAGATCAATTTTCAGAACAACCCCTTTCAACTTCTTGGTTTTAATACTATGAAGACCCTCCTGTGTAATCCCAATGGCCTCATGGATCTGACGACCTTCAAGAAACCCAAATTGTTCCTCCAAATATGTGTAGAGAGAATGGATTTGAGCCTGCGAGCAATGACTTTGGTGACGATCTTATAAACACAGTTACATAATGAAATGGGCCGAAATTCATTAAGGGAAGTAGGAGTGTCCACTTTTGGAATAAGTGCAATGAAAGTAGAGTTGATACTAGTAGGGATCCTGCCTTCCCTCCGAGTATCCTCAACCAGTCTCAGAAGGTCTTCACCAATGAAATAAAAAAGGCCAATAAAAAACTCAATGGTCCATCCATCCAGCCCAGGGCTCTTATCCTCCTGAAAAGAACTGAGTACCTCTTTCAATTCCTCAACCGAGATCACCTCCATCAACATCCGATTATCCTCCTCCTCCACAAAGCATGGAAACAACTGGGCCACACAGATGACTTCTTCAATATTCACCCTGTCACTAGCCTTGAAAAGATCTTGAAAATGTTGCACCCCAACACCGACCAAGCCCTCAAAAATATTGTGGTGATTACCCACCTGATCTTCAAGATTCCATATAGTATTAGTAGATCTTCTACCTTTAGCATAAGCACGGAAGAATTTGGAGTTCTCATCCCCACTTTCGAGCCATATAGCCCTGCTCTTCAGTCACCAAGTCTCCTCCTTTTCCAACAGTATTTGATTCCTTCGTTCTTCCAGCCGAACGATAGAATCCTTCGAAGCCAGAGTGTCAAAACCCCCCCTGGGGCTCAAAGAAATGAATGCAATCGAATCCTCAATCCGTTTTAATTCACATTCATCACTAATTCTTTTATTAGCAGCCCACTGTTTGATCGACCCCTTGAGATTTTTTATATTATCCGCAAATTGAAATGCCGCTGAAAGAAAGTTATCATGCTGATAAGGAATCCATAAAGAATGGATTAAAGCTGTAAAAGAAGGATCCTTCAACCAAGTATTATTAAACTTCAGAGGAGTAGGCTGCTTTCCAGGGCCCTCCTTTAACTCAAGGAATATAGGTTCATGATCAGAGCAACCCCCCGAGCCAATCCATTGTCTATGCCTCCACAACGGCTCAACAAGCAAGAATCTATCCAGATGCTTTGCCACCCTATCTTCCCCCACCCTTTTGTTCCTCCAGGATGGTTTAAAGACATACTGGTTCAACATCAACCCAATTTTCCTCAATCAATTTCCTAATGAAAAAATCCGTTAAAGAGTCCACCTGTGCATGGGGACCCCAAACTTCGGCCTGACCCAAGGAGAAATTAAGATCCCCACCCAGAATCACCGAATCACCCTTAATCACCTCCTTGGCCAGTAACGACTCCCAAAAGGGAATCCTATTGCAGTAAGGGCCATAAATGTTAACAATAGTAAACTCTATCAAATCCCAAAGTACGACAAGTTAGACCCCAAACAGAGTCCATTCCCCAAATAGCAAAAACACTGACATTCATCTCCCTCCAACCCATCGCCAATCCTCCAGAACGACCCCTAGCATCGGAGGCCTCAAAGCACCAACTCGGGAACCAAGACTTTAACCGTCCCAAGACCTCTATACCTCTACCCATAGTTTCCTATAGTAATAAAATATTTGGGCGCTCCTTCTCCAACACCCGACACAACGCTGATCTTTTAGAGGGACCAACAAGACCCCGACAGTTGTAGGACATAATCTTCATCGATACCCCCTCCTGCTAGGCATGCACCGCTCTAAGTGCCCATTCAATGGAAACTTATTTCCCTTCCAGAAGGTCCAAACAAGCTCTAGACTTAGCTTTAGACAAGAAAGACTTCCAACCTCTGCCCTTGGCCACTCGGGGTTTATCCTTCCCAAGACCCCCGGTAGAAGGCTTAGTCATAGAACGAAGAAAATAACCCGAGTCCATCGAGCCCACAGGCGAAAGGGGGTAGATCCTCTTCAATGTGGGAAACAATGGGAGCAATGGGGAAGGATTTAGGAGTAGCATCCAAAAAAGGGGGTTCAGAAGAAGTGTTCACCAAAGGAAGGCAAGTAGCAACAGTTGGGGGGGACAAAAACTGGGATGATATATGTAAGTTCTTGAGACCTTCCACCCAATCAAGCCCAGGAAAAGATAAGTTCTTAAAAAAGAAATTAAAGGAAGGAGATATGCAGGGAGAAGGAGTAGTACCCGCAAGCAAATCCATCGACCGAAGTGAAGCATTCTGATAGTCACCACCAGTCTCTACCGGAATCGAAGAAGGAGATACCTCTTCCATTGCAACAAGTGAGGATGAATCCAAAAAATTAACTTCCTCTCCCAACGGGGCATTGTCACCCTTTGACAATATAGGAGAAGCAATAAAATTAGGAACGGCCAACCCCAAATCAGATGCCTCTGGTTCTGAGCAACATTCATCTCTCATGTGCCTCCACTTCAGAGGAGTACCATTCCTGATGCGAATAGGGAGATGACAATCAATGGCTGGATGGCCATATTCGTGACATCGATGGCACCAGAATGACACGTTCTCATAATCGAGGGTTTGAGGAAAGATATACGGACCCCATCGGAGATCCATACCATCAGCCAGTCCATCCCTAACATTGATATTAACCAATATACGAGCAAATTTCTGAACCGAGGTAGTAGTGAAAGAAAAATCCCCATCCAGATAGAACCCAATAAATTTCCAATCTCCCGAAAGTGTTCCTCAACCCAGTAATGTAACTAAAGACCCCAGAAAACGTACCCATAAAGGGATGGTGTCCATGCGTTCACGACTTGGATCAAAGAGAGGATTCCATGGTTTAAGAAGGAGCAGGACATTTACTAGGCTCCAGTTCAACCCAAAGCCCACATAGCATGTTCTTCCATGGAAAAGTGGAATGCAAACCATCCCTAGAGAGAGTCACCAACCTTGGGACATATCCACAGTGCCCAAGTGAAGCCTAAGAGGCCTAATGAATGATAGTTTTAAGGGCTACCGAACGACCATAAACCCTTCCCACCAACACCGACTTAGTCATCACCAGGATCTGTTGGAAACCAATATCCTCCCCCAAGGAGTAGTTAGGAGCTTTACCGAGTATTCTTCAACCACTTCTTGTCGAACCTTAGCGCGAGCACTGGTCTCCCCTCCATTTATTGCCCCTCCTCCTAAAGCTGAAGAGCCATGAGGTATGCCCACCACCGGGCTGGGAAACCCTCTCTGTTCCGTCGAGCCTAAAAGACCAGCCAAGAAACCCTCCGATGGTGAAGAAAGCACATCCCCTTTAGTACAATACTGCAGTCCCTGAGCAACACCACCCACACCTAAAACAAGCACAGAGATTCCCGAAGACGAGCCACCAGAAGAATTCAAAAAATCCTGAAAACTGCCAAAGTCGGAAGGAGTACCCACAGGCGAGAAAATAGGAGAACAAAAGCCCACAAAACCCCAAATACTTGGCCCACGATCAACCCCCGTCAGCACCTCATCCAGAATAGACGGAATCTGAACATCCGTTGACCTACCCAGCAACGGTGTTGTATCAACACCCACCACTGCGCCGTAACCATGGTTGAAACCTAGAACCGAAGATAAGGACCGATCATCCCCACTCCATTGACAACCCGAGGTCTACCAGGTGGTGATGCCCATACATCACTGTGCTCCAGGTGATCACTACTGTAGTCCACAGCGTCCAGCTCCATGATAGGTAAAACAAATAAAAATACCATAGGAAAATGGTAGGGACAAAAGAGGTAAAAAGAAACAGGAAAACAAACAAATTACCACCCAGATAATAGAACAGGACCTCACCGCCAAAAACTAGATCTTTTGATCCGTGCATTCAGACTGATAGTGATAGGGTTGACAGCAGGCCTGCCACCTGCAGAGTCGACTACGCATGGCCGACCGCCATTAACCAGAAACCCTAACCCCTCATCCGTTGATTCCCCAAAATTCTAATGTTACCTTAAACATCTATGGATTAAATTATTCCCCACGTGTATATATATATCTCAATTAAGGAAAAAAAATTAAAAATATCTCAAACTAAACAAAAATATTTAAAAAAATTTAAAGAAAATTTAATAAATAAAAACCAAAAATACAAAATTTAAAATATAAAAAACAAACAAAAAAAATTAAAAAATATATAAAAAACTTCAATTTTAAAACAAAAATGAAATTTTTTATAAAACATTTCAATTTAAAAATTATATTAAAAATTTCATTTTAATTTTTAATTTAATTTTAAACATTTTAAAAACTATATACAAATTTTGAATTGAAAAAAGTAATTAAAAATAATAATAAAACAATTGGATTTTATTAAAAAAAACAATAAAACAATTGAATTTAAAAAATAAAAAATAAAACAATTGAATTTTATAAAAAAACACAAAAAGAAAAAATCAAATAACTCTCTTCGCCACCCCTCGCCCACCTTCGCCCCCTCTCCCCTCCAACCCCTCCTCTCCTCCCTCCCTGCCTCGTCTCCCCTCCCCTACCCCGTCACCCTTCCCTTGCTCTCCTCCCTCCCCCGCCTCCTCTCCCATCCCCTGCCCTATCCCCCTTCCCCTCCTCTCCACCCTTTGCGCCACCTATCCCCCCCTCCCCTCTCCTCCCCCCTCCCCATCCCCCGCCTGCTGCCCACAACGCCCCGTTTTTAAGTTTTAAATTTTGTATTTTTTTTTTTTAAATTCAAAATTTTAATTTGTTATAATTTTTTTTTGTTTTTTAAAAAGTATTTTTTTTTTAATTTTGTTATAATTTTTTTTTTTTTTAAATTTGGTTTTTAAATTTGTTCTATTTTTTTTTTATTATACTTTTTTAATTTTTTTAAAATTTTGTTTTTTATTTCATTTTTTTTTTTGTAGAGAGTTGTTTTTTCAAAAAAAAAATAAAATTTAATCTTTCAAATATTAAGTTATATATTTAAAATAGGTAAAAATGCATTGAAAGTTGTTAAAAATGTCTTGATTTTTTTATTTTTTAGAAATTTGTCCAAAAATGACTTTTTTAAGATAAAAGTTTAATGAAAAAACTTTGAAAATGCACATATTTTTCGTTCTAAGTAGCTTCTAAATCTTAAAAAATTAAAAAATGTGTGTATTTTTTCAATATAACTAGCTACTAAATGTATATTTGTTTGTAAACTTTGAAAAAACGCCCTTGTAAATAAAATTTATAGTTTTCTTATGACCAAGAAGTTTCAAAACCAAAAAAAAATAGCTCAAAATATAAAGTGGTGCTACCGGTATACACACTTTTTGAAACGGAGGTAAAAACAACTACTAAAATTGACCCCCCAAAAAAGAGAACAATTTCGGGTTCTCGTCAAGTTGTATAACATGTTAAGTAACTTGTGAGTAATAATTGCATGATATTAATCCTAGATTGCAATCATGGATCCATGTAGGAAGTTGATTCTTAAATTATGTTTGTGTTTTGTAAAAGTTCTTGTTCATAGGGACATGTTGTGCCTTAGATATAAGGAAGAGGACCCGTGGATAGTTATTCCTATGTTCGAAAATCGAGGAAATTATTGTATGCCTATATCTTGAAGGGTGGCATATGTGCAGTACTTATCAAGATTAGAGTGATAATAAAAATTCATGTAAATTTAATTGGTTATGATTAACAAATGCTTAAAAAGAGGAGATAAGGTTCTTATTGATAGTTAATGAGTTATACCTTACATATAAGAACTTCATATAGAGATAAGGAAAAGTAAATCATTAAAGCGAACATGTCTTTGCGATAACTAAGTTAAGAATTGTAATGAATTAGAGAAAGGATGCGTAAGGTGTCTAGAAAGTGGGGGGGGGTTAGTCATGTCTAGTGTAGTGATGAACCCGAGTAATAAGGAAGGGCATATGTGGATTAACTAATTAACAAGTGGACATGTTAAAATCGATTGGTAATGAGAGATTCAATTAGATTATGTAGTAATCACCTTAATACAATCCTAGTTTAGAACATGATGAGATTAATTATGGATTAGTAAGCTTGTCTCACTTCTAGCCATGTGTGTCAAGGGGGTAAAGGAAATATTGCGTTATGTAAAGGCTCCCTTCACCTTGTAAGGGTACCTTAAGTTATGGTTGTACGGAGTGCATATGTAGAGATAGTAAATTGGGACTCATGGGATGCATGAGTGATTGCATTGTTGGAAAAATTAGTAGTGTTGCAAGTGGTATGTATGAATTAATGAAAACATTAAAATTATGAAGATACATTTTGAAGAGCATTAGGGGGAGGAATCCAATATGAGGATTACGCATGTAAATTGATAGGGACAAAAATGTTTGAAAGTAATAATGATTTCAATAAGTAAACAGTTGTGACAAGGTGAGGCAGAGCTAAAGTAAAGTAGGCCAAGGACAATATGTTTTAAATGACACCTAATTATCATAAGAGTGTTAGTGATATAAAGAGTAGTACAAAAGGAAGAGGATCCTATATGTGGGATTCCCCCTATTTTGATCCCACCTGTATTATACTAGGAATTACTGAGAATGATAGTAGTGACCTAGAAATTCTGAAGTCACTTCATTGTATAGACATCATCCACTATATTGTTCTGAGTGTTGATAATTCAAGGGAGATGATTGTGTGATGTTTTCTTGCACGATAGTCTATACCTAATGCCAAACAAATAAGAGTTCTTGTAAGAATCAAATATGGCTTAAATTAATAAGGATTCATAAAGAGTGAAATAAGAATCTAATTAATAGTTAGATGAATGGGTAGTAAATTAATGATGAATTCTTTACTAAATTTTAACAAAAACCAAGGACCTAGAGAGGTCGTTACACATGGTATCAATCTAAAAATCAATGGAAAGTGTGTTAACTATGACTAATTAGGAGTAGTGGCGACGAGAGCCAAGCCATGGTAAGATGTAGGAAAATTGGGGGTAATTTGTATTGAATATAATAATGACCCTAGGTGAAGGATGAGGCTATGTAAAAATTAGCTAAATATCTAGCAAGCATGTTAAAGAATCGCCTAAGGAAGTTATAACCAGATTAGGTGTCTTGGTGCAATAACACACTTCCCAAATTAAAACTTCGATAAAATTACAAGTGTACGCACGTGAGTCTTAGGAACATGTAAATCCTTGCTAAGTATTGCGTAAAGGTTGGGATGAGCATGTGTGCCTAATGCCTAGCCATATGTGTTATGCGGAGTATATACGAATGATTTTGTATGTCCAACGAAAGCATGTTAATTACCTCGTGGGGATAAATATATATACAATTATACAAAGAATGTTTACAACCATGATAGGATGATAGCTTAAAACTCATAATGAGCATGGGGTGATAGTATTCTAGAAGAAGGTCACCATATATAAGTTAAAACTATAAAATGAAATGGTGTATTGCAAAACTCATGGGTTAGAGTTCATAGAAGTGTTGCGAACTAGTATGTAAATCATTAAGAAGAACATGTTGAAAAATGGTTAACTAAATATGTGAATTAATGCAAGAGACATAATAATACACAGGAAGAAAAATAAAATTTATATTTAAAAGACTTATGTGTTCCTAAATTCACAATGTGGAATAGTATGAACAATTTAAACAAGGGTATAACGTTGTGTAGATAAATGCATTAAGGAGCCTGGAGGTGATGCGACCAACGTCCTATACCATACTTCAAATATTTATAGAGACATATTCTATGTGATAAAATGAGTAAAGTTTAGGGGACACAATGTATTGCATCATGCTTTTCCTGATGATTGTGAATGATCTCATAACTTCGGGACGAAATTTCTTGAAGGGTGGGTGTATGTAATGCCCCATTTTGAATTTACCACCTGAACTACCATTTCTTGTTTTTATTATCTTATAATTTTGGAGATTTGTCAGTATCTGGACATTGTCGACCTATGGAATTACTATTCTGCGGAAGACATATATATGTGTGCGTGATGTTAATAGTATGAATGATTGTCGTATTTTATTTTGTCCCTAGCATGCCAATTTAAAAGATGATGGGTATGTGGATATCAAGTTAGAGTTATGATAGTCGAATGGATGAATATGAAACCAGATGCATGGTACCTAGAAAAATGATTTTTATTATTGATCATTAGTAATGAAACATGTATACATGTTAATGATTGCATGATATTGTACGATCTCACGTTTGGAGACTAACCTATAGGTTGAAAGAGCTAAGTGATAGTTATGTCCTAAGAGTTGGAAATACGTCGGGGACATGAATTCCAAAAGATAAATGGTATGCAAGTGATGCATTATTGTTCTATATGAGTATTGGTTTATTATCATGATGTGTGGGCATGTGTTGGGTTTCAGGAAACTCAACTGCCCAAACTCATTATTTGATGACGAAATCCCTAAGAACTACAATAGCAACGTCGTATGACTATGAAGGGTGTTGACCCTTGTTCCATAGGATGGGTGGAGGCATTACCCGCTGTTTATACTATGAAACCCGGAGTCATGGGAGGGTCGGGCTACGACGCACTCCCCAAGGTGTGTGATGATTACTAGTGGGTGCCTGCTGGGGAAGCTTGGTCGATGTAGTCGACACTTCTGCTTACGGGTTCTAACTAGAGCCGGTCATGGTGTGACACTTCAGGGTAGTCCAATAGTGGAAGGATAGGATGTGGAAGTTAGTTGTGAATTAGGTAGAAAGAGTTAGGTAGATAGGAATGCCGTGGAAGTTTAAAGGGAAACATAATTTACTGTGCGTGTACTGAAACCTTTGCTTGATTCATGTGTCGTAATTTAGTATTTGATGTTGTTTCATATTTATTATGATTTGAGTTAGTAAAACGACTTGGATGTTTGTATGTGTGTTAAAAATCCTCCTTTTCTCATGTATGATAAACTTAGAATACCATGTAGTTGATGTTGTGTTATTCTGATTAGTTAGTAATTATTGTTAAATGATGTGATTACTGAATTGTTTCTTGCATGGTTGCTTGTGATAAATAAGAGCTATGCATTAGAGGTTCAACATGCTATTATTAGTACACACACAGGCTATGTAAGTACTAGCTACACCTACATACCTTGTGTGCATACGCTAGTATTATTCAAATATAGATTTATTATTTAATAACATGATTAATTGTATTATAATTGTTTGTATTAAGGTTATTGGGTTAACTATACATTAATTTATGACTAAAAGTGTATTTTATTTAATATTCATTTTACTTATTTAGATGCATTTAATTTTAATACTTATTGGGATTGAGATTGTAAGATATTATTTACAAAGTTTGAGCAAGGTTGAAGGTATGCAAATTAAATTGATTGGATTGTTAGGTAAATGCCATTCAAAACTAAATGAATGGATATGGTTGCAATTTCAAGATGAATATTTTAATCTTTTTGTTTAAAGAGTGCAGTTGAAGTTATTCGAATTGATTCCATTGTTGAGTAAAATTCAATGGAATTAAAGGAATGGACATGATTGTGCATTAAAGTGATAATTTAATTGTTTTTAGAAAATGGTGCACTTAAAACTATTTAAGTTGACTTGACGTATTATCCAAAAGGTGCGTGAATGGATATGAGCATGATTATTTAAAAACTATTTTTAGGATAGTGTAGTACTCCTCCCGAAGAAGGAGGCAGTGGAAAATGCTTAAAATGGAGAAGAAAAGATGAAGGGAGGGGGATTTTTATTTTGGGGTTTATTTTTGGGGACATAATTCTCCAAGAACCATGAGAAGGGGAAATAGAAAGGAGTTGTGAAAGGAAGTTGAAGCTGGGAACCCGTGGGGGAAACCCGAAGGAGATATGAACTAGAGGGGTAGTTGGATCTCAAGACTTGCTTGAGAACATTGCTTATGTGGCTGTTGTTGTTCTTGGGGACTTCGGGCATGGAGGGCCAAGGAATATGGGTTCCTTGGAGCTAGGGAGCTGACGAGGCTGTTCCTAGCTGGCTGGGTGGTAAATTTCTTTGGTAGTTGAGTTTCCTGAAAATATCGACATGGAGTTGGCATGGAGAAACTACTAATCCACAGGGACATACCACTATCCTATTTATATACAAGGACAAACTGCTGTCCTACAGGTATTTTACTTGTATGAAATTCAAGTTTTACATTTTGAAAATGCTATAAATTGTTGAAAATAAATATACTTGGAATTGATAATAAATTGATGTTGTTTATACCTACTCATGTTTGATTTCTAACTTCATAATTGAAATTTATATCAGAAATAGAAAGATTAATTTTAGGGAAGCACCGAAGGAAACATATAGACTTGAACATAATAACTAGATCAAATTTCAAACTGCTAGATTTACATTAAATAAAACTAAGGACCAGGTGAGGTCCTTACAAATAGATTTGATGTAGGAGCTTATTGTAGATATTGAAGGTATAGGTCTCAAAAGTGGGTATTATAAGATTCAAAGAAGCAACATGAACAACGCAGTATTGGGAAAAAGTGCTAATTTTGGAGGAATTTTATTTTTTAGCTCATAATCCATAATTAAGAATATGTAGTCATTGGAAAGGTAATATAAATGAGAATATAATAGATAGATCCAATATTTGAAATACTTCTTTTGCTATTTTAGAAAGTGCAAAAAACATATCTTCTCAGCTTAATTAGACAAGAAATAATGCAAATTGGGTGAATTTACAAATTTTGGAGTAATGCAATTTTTCATTGTAATATTAGAATGGGGTGTGGCTATAGTCATTGTAAAGATGATCTAGTGGAGAAGGCGGTAGCTTGTTTTGAATTTTGAAATATATTTCCAATTTTTTAAGAAAGGGAGCAGAGCAGAACCTTGGAGTTTGATTGGACAAAAAAAACCTCATTGTAGATGAAATCCAAAATAATTGCAATTGGAGAAGAGAGTTATGATGATAAAGGTACATAACAAAAAGAAAATTGAAATTAGATATATATGACTATCAAATACTTAATGATGGTTGCAAAATCATGAATGTCTGAGAAAACCAGGGTACAGTTACTTGTTAGATCACTAATTGAAGGTTAACCAATGTTGGCTGAGCACTTTATACCATGATAGTACTATTGAGAGTGAGTGACACTCAAGGAGGGATATTTATGGCAGTATTATTAACAATGTGGTTAAATACCTTGCATGAAGATTACTTATTTTTCTTGCGGATTGTATTCTATAAACAATCATGATGAATGAAGAACATAAAACAAAACAAAACATAAAGATGACATAAATATCATGCATAAAAGGAGGATTCGATTCCTTAACCTTCTAAGGTAAGGACATACAACTAATTAATGAAGAAATATAAGCCATGATCACAAATGAGATAATCATAAAATATGCTAATGGAATAATTAAACACTCCATGGAATGGAATTGTCATGGCTGACATAGTAGAGCTTGTAAGAAGTGATCTAAAGAGGTGCAGGGAAAAATTCATAATTAAATAAATCTTTCACACAATCAGAGACAAGAGCATGGGATGTCATATGGTGGATGACCAAGTCATTGGAAGATGTTAAAGAATGAAGAATATGATTCCAAAAATAGAGGAGAATGGCCAGATGTGGAAATATAGAGAATGCTAACAACATTTTAAAGGAACAAATGAGTATCATATTTAGTAGAAGATAACTAGTGTGGACACTACTGAATGGAAGTAGAGGAATACATAGATAACATAATACCAATGCTTTATATATATTGCAAGAAGAATGGACCATGGGAAGTAGTCCATATGAAGTTGGTATGTTATAAGTTGCAACTGTATGAGTGTTGGAGAACAATGGTTGTTAAATTTAAACTCATAATAAAAATGGTCTTGAAAGGAATCAATGGATGAAAATTGAAGTACTTGGAAATTAAGAAAAAGGTTCAAGTTGGGCTTGACTGGAAAATTTCTCAGGGAAATTGAACATCAATGCAAAGGTAAATTGGATACATAGGCAACTCAGTGAAGGAACACAATTGTGGTGAAAACATATGGGTTTGTAGTTCATCCCAAGACAACAAAGGAATCTACATAAGGCTACAAGTGTTGTTGTAGCAGCAAATGATGAAGAAAAACAATGGGGAAGCAAGAAATGAAAGAGATTATATCTCTCAAATGCATATGCATTAGTTGGAATACTAATATAAGATGCATGGTGCATGTGAATATACTTGTGCATACATGTGATATTTCATATTGGTAAAAATAGTATGGTTTTTTATATTTAGTGAGCCACAAAGGATGATTAATGTGGTTGATGATGATTGTATGTCCATAAATAATTAAAATATGGATGGATATGTTGATGAAGTGGTTGGATATGACATGTAACCTTCTAAGAAAATACTAGGATAATAAATCTACCATGAAGAGGTTGGTGAAAGGATTGTGCAATTTATTGCAAGAGACCAATCAATCAGGTAACAATAAAGGTGTTGAGGGAAGCCATGTAGGTAATGAATTTAATTATGCCAATTGTGCAAGTGTTAAAAACAAAGGATTTGGTAAGAATCCATTCAACCATATTTTAGTATCATGAGTTGGTATGCATATGACGTTTGAATGCATTGGATTTAATGTTATTCCACCAGAAGTGGTGTGGTGGAGGTAGGAATCCTTATACCTATATGCCTATTTGTAATTTAGAATGCGTTAATGTAAAATTAAATAGCATTAGATGTGTGTGTTGGTTATGGGTAAATAGCCAAGAAAAATCAAATTTTGTGAACGTGTTATGGTAATCATGAATCAATGCAAGGATGCATTCAATGTGTATGCATTAGTAGATTATGTAAATCTTGTTGTTACACATACACGTATGTGAACATATATGTTGAATGCATTATGTGAATGCAAGTTATGCCATATTTTATTGCATAATACGTTAATAGTTGAAATGGTGGACATATTGGTAATGCATAATTCTAAGATCATTTCATGAGTTGTGGTGATGCAATGACAAAGTAGTCACATTGGATGGACTACATGAGTGCTCTTTTGGGAGAACATGGTTGTATAAAATAAAGAAATGTATTGGATATGGCAATGAAAGTCAGCCATAATGAAGACAGGGACTATTGCTCATGCCATTGAAAGCTAAGTATTATGTGTAGAACTCATGTTATTATTAGGAATTTAACTATTGTGATAATGATTTCCAATATTAATTAATAGATACAAGTATGACTCCTAATACATGTATATTTATGTTTATGACATAGGTGAATGGTGAATCTACTCACTATGAGTCCATGATGGAAATTGTAAGTTGGAAATCTAGGAAGAAGGCCACTACAATGACACACGAACCCTATAAGATGTACTCTTCTTGTGTAATCAAGCCTTGGTGAATTATGGATCACCCGAGGGACTGATAACTCAAAGAAGGGGATGCATGAACCTAGAGGGTGAGTGACTGCAAAGAAGAGGAAACTCTAATGAATTTTCTATGCTCAATTCATGAGATATCTAGAGTCATAGCATATAGTCTGTGCTAGAGCACTTGAAGTGAATTGGGATAAAAACCCCAACAGACTGTTAACTTAGGGAAGGGAACCCGAAGGACTGCTAACTCAGAGAAGGGATCACCATTCCTTTTGTTGTGCAAGCTGATGGGGGAGGAGTGTTATGGATTGGGACAACTGTAGAGGATGTGTCAAGAGGAGTAGTGAGAATAATTATTTCCCGTGGAAACCTTGTGAAAGAAAAGGAATATGCATGTATATAAGTATTGGATAGAGATGTCATACTTATTTGATGGAATGAATATTAGATAGACATCAACCTTCTTCCATGAAAATGAAGAAAAATAATACTCTACGAAGAGATCCCAAGAAATATCTGGGAATTCTAAGAGTGCCACTGGGAGTCCTAGACATTATGCCTCATCACATCATGTAGCCAAAAATTCCTACGCATATGGTTAATCAAGGAGAAGTCCATAAATGCACTCAACTATACATCATAAAAGAAGACATGTGGAGAAATAGCTATAAGGGGATCTTAGGAAGATTGTGCCACACGGTTTTGATGGTGAGAATAAGAAGGGGGAAGATGTTGAAGCTTGGTTATAGGGGATGAGGAGATATCTCCAATTACATAACTACTCTAATATGGAATATACAATTGCCATTTACAATTTTCAAGGAAAGGCTTCCATTTGGTGGGATCAACTAGTCTAAGTAAATCATATCAATGGAAAAAAGATCTCATGGAAGTAGTTCAAGATCTATTTTCAACATAAGTATTTATTTGAACATTACTATGAGAAGAAGATGGAGGAGTTCTTTGAACTCAAGATTGGAAACATGACCATGGAAGAGTATGAAAGGATTTTTTTTGAATTGCTAAAGTATATTGGGTTTATTAGCGATGAAAAGGTAAAAATATAGATATTTTTAAGAGGACTACATTCATTTTATAGAAGTAGAATTTAGCTTGATGAACCCAATACTCTTGAAGAAGAAATTCGGAAATCCAAATGCATGTATAACCAAAGCAAAAGAAGGGTTGATTTACAATTTTTTTGGATAGATAAGAAGAGAGACAAGCAAGATAAGAGGAAAAATGGATTTAATCCACCATTCTTCAAGAACTATTCAAGTTCATATCAACAAATTTATCCAACTCAACAAGGACCCAGGATGGTAGAGTCTTGGGATAAAGAAACAAAGAAGCAACTCAAGTGTTGGGGATGTGAAGGGGATCATATGTATAGAGGTTGTCTTCATAAGGGAGACAAAATGAGGAATGTGCACAACATTCAAGAACCAAGTACAATATAATATGTGGCCAGAGAGATTCCTATAATCTATGTAGCATTGGATAATAGAAAAGCAAAACATTAGTCCAATATGATTGAGGTTGAAAGTAAGATTTCCAATCAACATATTGACATTTTAATTGATTCAGGGGAAAGTCATAGTTATATTGTCCTAATATGGTTGAAAATTTTAAGTTAAAGAGAAGTAAGAATAAGAAATCATGGTTGGTTTAGTTTTCTACTGGAACCAAAAGAAAAATCAATGAGATAGTAAATGGTTGTCCATTAGATATGAATGGACTCCATATTTTTGCAGATTTGAACATAACACCTCTTAGTTTTTATGAAGTGATTATTGGAATGGATCGGTTGGATGCACAAACATGTTATTTTGGATTTCCATAACAAGACTCTCACTTCTCGTGATTAAGAAGGAGAGCAAAAGATATTGAAAGGCATTACAAGGCCTATTTCCATAAGGCATATTTTAGTTGTATAATTAAAAATATGTTTCAAGAAATTATGTCAGTTGTATGCAACTCATGTGGAAGATATAGAAAAGCGAAAAAGACCCAACTTGGAATATTTTCCAGTATTACAAGAATCCATAGATGCTTTTGAGGAAATATCGGGATTTCCACCTAAAAGAGACATTGATTTCTCTATTGACTTGGTACCTTGAGCTACCCTTGCTTCCACAATTCCTTACATAATGAGTACACACGAGTTTAAGGAATTATAGATGCAGCTGGAAGAGTTGTTGAAGAAAGGATACATACACCCAAGTGTGTCTACTTGGGGAGCACCAATACTCTTTGTAAAGAAGAAGGATGAAAAATTAAGGTTGTATATTGACTTTAGACAATTAACTAAAGTCATTGTGAAGAACAAATATCCTCTACCTAGAATTGATGACTTGTTTGATTAGTTGAAGGGAGCAAGGGTTTTCTAAAAGATAAATTCGAGATCAGGTTATCATCAGGAGATGATAAGGGATGAATACATCAATAAAATAGCTTTTAAAACTAGATATGGTCATTATGAATTTGTAGTGTTTCCATTTGGGTTAACAAATGCACAAGTTACCTTTATGTGCTTGATGAATGCAATATTTAGAAAATATTTAGATAAGTTTGTCATTGTATTCTTCGATGACATTCGTATTTATTCAAAATCAGAGGAGGAGCATGAGTATCATTTGAGATTAGTACTACAGGTGTTAATGGAGAATCATGTTTATGCTAAGTTGAGTAAATGTTCATTGTATCAGATGCAGATTCAATATTTGGGACACATCATATCTGAGGAAGGGATAGTTGTAAATCCAAAGAATATTGAAGTTATCATGGGATGGAAAACATGAAATGCATCATAGGTGAGATCATTTATGGGAAGGATTTTCAAAACTGGCACATCTAATTACCTCATTACAGAAGAAAGGAGTCAAATTTTTTAGCAGCTAAAGCGATTGCTCACCAGTACACCAATTCTCAAAATTGTTGATCAAAATGAAGATTTTATGGTATGCACATAAGCTTACAAAAGGAATTGGTGGAGTGCTTATGCAAAATGGACATGTGGTCTATTATGAGTACACGCAGATAAAGGAACATGAAATTTTTTATGTCACACATGATTTAGAGTTGGATTCTATAGTGCAATCATTAAATGTGGAGACATTATCTTATGGGAAGGAAATTTGAATTAAGGACAAATCACAGTGGGTTGAATTACTTGTTTGGAAAATAAAATTTGCATGCCAAGTAGGCAAGATGATTGAAATTTATTTGTGAGTTTGATTTTGATATCAAACATATAAAAGGGAAAGAGACCAAGGTTGCATATGCAATCAGTAGGAGAGTACATGCAATGCATGCTACACCATTAGCATGTGTAAATCATATTTAAGAACTAGAATTCTTGAGGCTGCTATCTCAGGTGAACATTATCTATAGGTAAAAGAAGTATTGCAACAAGAAAATGTACAACATAAATATGAAGGTTACTGATTGGAAGAGGATGGCATTTTTATGCATAAAAATAAAGTTTATGTTCCTAATTTTGTTGAATTAAGGAAATTGGAAAGGGATGAGATGCATAATAAGGCTCCATATGCAAGACAGTGACCCTGGATACTAAAAAAAATGTAACAATGAGAATTCAATACTTTTGGCCATGAATGAATAAAGAAATTGCTGAGTATCTAGCCAAATGCATGGAGTGTCATAAGGTAAAAGTCGATCATAGACATCCAATAGGTTTGTTACATCCATTTATATTTGGATATATATATGTACACCCCCATGGTATTTTAGAACCATATGTCACATGGAGTATCTAATACCCCTCTTGGTGTGAAAGGTATGGAAGGCATTTGCGAACTCCAACATTATAATGTCCCCATCCCCCAATTTGGCCAACGGGAGGGGACAATAACTGAATCAGGGCCTCAAAATTTCGCCCCATAGCTATAATTACGAATTCATACATCTAAAATGCATGTGCAGACATGTAAATAAAAACATACAATGAAAATAAAATTGATCCACACACACATAACATGCAATTCCAAGCATAATTTTCACAGGCATATAAATAAAAATCATTGCACATCAAATACATCATAATACTTATATTTAAACGAAGAAGATCCAAGCAACAAGTTGTGTAAGAGCAATTTTCCACCCAGCCATAAGCACTCTATCTAGCATATACTCTTTACGCTGAGAGGCAACCTCCAAGCTGGTCTATTAGGCCACCAGGGTGAAGGAAACACCTACAGGCTGCTTTCTCTCACCCCACAACCCATTCTGATCACTATGCTTAGCCAAAAGCTCAACTAGATCTCTACAGGGGTCTCACTAAGGCATCACATCCATGGCACTCCTTCCAACTGACCCACACAACATAAGGAAGGAATTTCCCTTCACTGATCCACAGTTCCCTCAGGAAATCCAACCCTTACAGTGCTTACCAGTGTGTGCAGTAAGAGTCCAACCTGCTATATGCTAATGGAGAACCTCTTGCAACATTAATCTATGGCTTCTCAAGCATCCGGAAGTAGATGAACGTAATGGGTAAGGGTTCCTAGCTTTCCCAACCTCCATGATCACCTACAACCATCTATTTTCCCTTCCAAAAATGTAGCTTTGTCTTCAAATTCTAATTTCCGAGTATAAACACAGTCTGGTATGTTCATGATCAACAATAGAAAACTCTACGCAGTGTAGCAACGTGCATCAGAGAGTGAGAATGAGTGATCAAAAGAGTGTTGACTCTAAGGATATGAGGTAAGGGTGAAAAGACAACCGACATATCTTCTGACAATAGAATAAATAGGATTGATGATAGCTGACATAGCTGTCACAACCCCCATGCTTCAATAACTACATGAAATGAATTTTCCCACCAACCTCACATATGCATTCAATGATTGGATTTAATAGTTAAGAGAAGGTAATTGGATTATTTAAGGCACATGGCAAATTTTGGATGAGTTCTAGGGTTGACACATGGAAACATAGGATTTGGTTTCCCAAAGGTCCCCTTCCTCTTCCCCTCTGGTGGAATCATAACCCCTCTAGTGCTCTTTACACAACCATCTTGGACCATTTTATTAATTTTCAACATAATATTTACATACATTTCAAATTGGCATTGTAAGCCAATCATAAGATCCAAATAAAAATATATGCATCATACATGCTTAGCCATTCACTAGTTGGGGCTTGGCCTTGAGCTCCACACTAGGAATCCATACTAGCATATATACATCATTTACATAATTTTGATTAAATACATTCCAAGTCAAAATTGAGGGTATTACAATCCCCTCCCTCTTTTAATAACACCGTCCTCGGTGTTTTCTCAAAATCATAACCAAAATGGGTATGTCTCTTTCATGGCATCCTCCAACTCCCACGTAGACTCATTGGGACCGAAGTGTTTCCATTGCACCTTTACCTATCCGATGGATCGGTTCCAGAGCAATGTTACCTTCCTAACTAGGATGCATAGTGGCTTGGTTTGGAACTCTCCCTCAGGTTCAACCTGAATCACATCCCAATAAATCACATGGTTAGGATCATGTACATATTTCTTCAGCAAAGAAACATGAAAAACATTATGAGCTCTAGTGTTAGCAAGCAGTGCAATTATATATGCAACTGGCCCTATTCTTTCAAGCACTTCAAATGGCCCACAATATCTTGGAGATAGCTTGGCACACCTTCCAAGCTTCAAGGAACTCTTCCTTAGCCTCACTCTAAGGTAAACATGATCCCCAACACTAAATTCTCTATGCATTCTATTCTTATATGCATAGCTTTTCTGCCTATCTTGGGATGCCTTTAAATTCTGCCTAATTTTTGCAACCTCTTGTTCCATTTCCTTAAGCAATTCTGGCCCAATTATAATTCTATTCACTGGATTATCCCATGTCGCCGGTGTCCTGCACTTTCAGCCATATAAAACTTCAAATGGACTCATGCCCAATGAATCTTGATTCCCATTGTTATAAGCAAACTATACCAAGTGTAGATAATATTCCTACTTGGATGGTTTGTCCATCACATACATGCGAAGCATGTCTTCAAGAATATGATTTACTCTTTCAGTTTGTCCATCTGTTTGTGGATGGTAGGAAGTGCTAAAATTCAGCTGTGTTTCCCAAGTCTGCAAAAAGACTTTTCCAAAAATTTGAAGTAAATTTGGTATCTCTATATGAAATTATTGCGTTAGGAAATCCATGCAATCTGAAAATTTCCTCATGAAAATGTTTGCAATGGCATCTGCTTTATATGTGGATTTAACTGGAATAAAGTGTGATGATTTTGACAATTTATCCACCACAACCATGATAGAATCATGTTGTCTCACATTCATTGGAAAACTTGTAATAAAATCCATGGAAATTATTTCCCATTTCCATTATGGAATTGGCAAAGGATGCAACAAACCTGCTGGGTTTTGATGCTCAACTTTCACTTACTGACATTTCATACATCGTGAAATATACTCAGCAATATCTTTCTTCATCCCCGACCAAAAATATTTCTTCCTAGCTGTAGCAATTGTTTTCTGATATCCCGGGTGAGCAAAATATGGCATTTTATGGATTTCATCCAGAACAAATCTCCTCAATTCTGCCACATTTGGAATATAAATTCTACTTTTGTAAATAATAATTCCATCATCTTCCAAATGATACCCTTCATACCTCTTTTCAAAATTCCGTTGCTGCAATTTTTCTTTTATTTGCACATACAATTCATCTTCAACAAGGTAATTAACAACCTGTTGTCTTAAATCTGATTGGAAAGTTGTGATGGTTGTCACATGCATTTCATGCACCTTTCTGCTGAGTGTATCAACCACTTTATTTTATTTTCATTTTATGTGTTTGATCTCAAAATCAAACTCACATAAAAATTCCAACCATCTAGCTTGCCTGGCATGTAATGTTGGCTGCTCAAATAAATATTTCAGACCACAATGGTCTGTTCTCAACTCGAATTTTCTGCCCATTGGATAATGTCTCCACATTTTTAAAGCATGCACTATGGATACAAGTTCTAGCTCATGTGTGGCATAATTCTTTTCATGCTCCTTCAATTTTCTAGACCCATAACACACCACATGATTTTATTGCATAAGAACTCCTCCAAGTTGTTTCTGGGAAAAACATCCATCGTATTGTCTTATATGAAGGATCCTCTACCTCGGTTATGTCGTTGTCCTGTTGGCGAGTCATTGGATCTCCCAATTTGAACCGTTCCCCCACCACATTGAAAGCCTTTGATGGACGTGGTTTTCAACCTCACGGGATGTTACAATCTTTGACCGTCGAGTTGGGCGGTAAGGCCATTTCCATTAACGTGGAAGTCGTCGCTGCCCCGTTGGATTACAACCTATTGCTTGGTCGAAACTAGTTCTATGCCATGACTGTGGTTGCATCATCCGTCTTCCGTATTGTGCAATTTCCCTACCAAGGGAATATTGTCACTATCGACCAATTATACTTCTGTACATCTAACTCTTCTACTCATCCTGCGGACAATGTCCCTCTTTTAGGACACTCTACGCAGATATATGAGAGTGTGGGGGTAGGATTCCTTAAAGATTCACCCCTCATGGGAGTCTTTCCAACAACAGATCCCCATTCCCATGTTTCCACGGTGAACATGATTTTGTCCTCTCATTACTCGATGGACCAATGGATTGTGCCCGATCCTAATCATATGGATTCGATTGGAGATGTGATGCCTCTCAGCCCCACATAAGCTACTTATGAGGCCATCCAATCAACCCCTTATTTACCAGATGTACACTCTTTTGTGGCATATACCTCACATTCTCTTCCATTGCAACGGACCTCATCCCTACCTGACCCCCTACTCCATACATTTCATTCTAACGAGTCCATTATGGAGATCATGAGTATGGATGAATCCCCATGGGAAGACCTTCACCATAGATCGTCCTTCCTTCCGCCATTAGATTTGGTAGAGAACGCCATTGAAAACAATTGTTTCATCATATGTCTTTCCTTACACTCAATATCCTATCTTGACAGTTGATACGGTAACTGAGGGAAACCTAGAAAACATCACACCTACCTTTCCGATCGACATATCGGGAGTCGTGGAACAAATTCACCTAGGCCAAACTTGTTCTCTGGAAGAATTCACTACTTTCACAGCCTTATTTGAACAATTCCGCAACGTCTTTTCATGGAGCTACAAGGAAATTCCCGAGAATGATCCTACTATTGTTATGCATGAGATTCAAACATATCCCAACGTAAAACCTGTCTGGCAAAAAATCCGCCCTATGCACCCTAGGAAAAATTCGGCTATTAAGGAAGAAATAGAAAAGCTATTGAAGGCTGGGTTCATTTATCTTGTTCCCTTAACATATTGGGTCTCTAATGTCGTCCCCGTTACAGAAAAATAGGGCACCATTAGGGTTTGTGTCAATTACAGGGATTTGAATAAGGTTTGTCCCAAGGACAATTACGCTACCCTGTTCATTGAGCAAATCATCAACAACTGTGTTGGAAGAGTCATCTTCTCATTCATGGATGGATTTTCCAGCTATAATTAGATTGAGATCCATCCTGTCGACCAACATAAGACAACTTTCATCTGCCCATGGGGTACGTTCGTGTATCTTAAACTCCCTTTTGGACTTAAAAATGCTGGTGCCACATTCCAACGGGATATGTCATATGCTTTCCATGATATGAAGGATTTTGTGGAACCTTACTTAAACGATCTCCCTGTTCACTCAAATCGTCAAAACTTCCACATCGATCATCCGACAGCTGTATTCCTTAGGTGTCGACGGATAATATCTGTTTAAATCCTCATAAGTGCATTTTTTGTGTCAAGTCCAGACGCCTTTTAGGATTCATCAATTCAAAGAATAGGATCCACATCGATCCCCTTAAGGTGGAATCCATCGTTTCTCTACCACTGCCTATGGATATTACATAAATTCAAAGTTTGCAGGGGAAGGAAAATTACCTGAGGCATTTCGTGTGTAATTTCGCAGATAAAACACATGGATACATGTGCTTTCTCAAGAAGGACATCCCATTCATTTGGGATTATTATGCTCAAAAATCCTTCGACAACCCCTATCACTCATGCACCCGTGTTACAACCGCCGAATTACACCAAGGATTATATCCTTTATCTTGTTGCTTCCACTTCCACTATCGCTATGGTTTTGGTACAGGAAGATAGTCATGCCCAAGAGCATGTGATATACTACCTTAGTAAGGGTCTCATTGAATCTAAAACTCAATATTCGCATGTCGAGAAGCTATCTCTCGCAATAGTCATTGATGTACAGAAGTTCCATCATTAAATCCTCCTACGCACTACCACCATCATCGCCGACTCTAACCCCATGTACCACATTCTTACGTGCCAGGTACTAGGGGGGAAATACTTGTGCTGGATTGTAATTCTTCAGGAATTCGACCTCTAGTTTGAGAAGGCCAAATCAAAGAAGTCTTTCGCTTTTGTGGAACTTATTTTTGATATTCCCCGTACTGATAAAGAAACCGAGCCCATGGAGTCTCTCCCCGATGAGTCCTTGTTTCTCATCCGTACTTCTGAACCATGGTATGGAGACATCACATTGTATCTCCAGACCCAACGCTTCAGTCCTCAATTATCTCATGATGAACGCCATCATGTCTGTCACCACGCAAAGTATTATCTCATAATTGGTGACACATTATATCGTCATGGTGTCGATTCTATCCTCCGACGCTGCTTAACTCATGAGGAGGCCGGGCATGTATTGAATGATTGTCACTTAGGGGCATGTGGCGGTCATATTTATGGGATGGATACAACCCAAAAAATCCTACGCGCTGGATACTATTGGCCTTCCATATTCAAATATTGTATTGAAGCAGTCAAGAAGTGTCCTCCTTGCCATCTTTTTTACTATAAAAAGCACTCACATCCCGCCTCATTAAATCCAGTTATCGTCGTCGGTCCCTTTTACAAATGGGGCATTGACTTCATGCATTGTAAGCCTACCTCGACCGGGGGCATGGTTATGTTATTGTCGCAGTAGACTACTTCACCAAGCAGGCATAGGCTATGCCTATGTATAAAGAAGACGACGAAACTGCCGCACTCGTTATGTTCAATCATATCATTGTGCGATTCAGAGTCCCTCAAGCCATTGTCACTTACCATGGATCACATTTCCAAAACAAGATGGTGGATGAAATAAGCGCCAGACTAGGTTCAACATGAGAACTCAACTCCCTACTACCCTTAGTCAAATGGAAAAGTAGAGGCCATTAACAAGGTCTTGAAAACCATGATTCAACGTATGGTGGGAAAACATAAGTCCAACTGGCATACCATGATTTTTTCATCCCTCTGGGCGTATAGGAATTCCATTAAAACTGCCACTGGTTTTACAACCTTTCAATTGGTCTACATACTAGAGGCAATATTACCTATCGAGTGTGAGATTCCGTCACTGAAACTCGCTGTTGAAATTTTACCAAAAACCACTGCCGAGGAAGAACGATTTCTATACTTGGAAAAACTCAATGAAACCCGCCGTGATGTAGCTCTGGCTAATGAAGCACACAAGAAACGCATCAAGGCCTAGTACGACAAATCAGTTAAACCTCGTATATTGAACGAGGGAGATTTGGTCCTCACTTATGACCAAAAACATGATAAACTGGGGGCAGGAAAACTTGAGGCTATGTGGTACGGTCCACATGTGGTTAAACATGTTTTGGAAAAGGGAGCATATGAACTTGAGGATTACAATAGGATATCTTTGGGGGAGCCTCCCAATGGGATCTACCTAAAGCGATACTATGCCTAAATCATTTACGCATTAGTACTTTGTATATACTATACATGACGTGTGTTTTGTTTGGTGTGACACTTTATTTTTAGTGTGCTAGGATCTTATCATTACGTTTATACCATGTTCTTCCTGGATGTGCAGATGGCAAAGTGTTTTGGATTTGAATATGGCACTAGCCGACACACTCGTAACCTCGCTTTGATATCTTGGGTACTCTATTTCCCTACCGACGAACTGATTAGTTCAGGAGGAACTTGCTTAGGGTTTGTGACCAACAATGCTGCTGAGTATCATGCGGTAATTGGATTATTTAACGACATTTGTTCCTTGGGTGTGGACCATCTTGTTATCTATCTCAATTCACAACTAGTGGTATCCCATCTCAACCGAGTCTATGCTATCCGCAACCCCATATTACTCCGTCTATTCCGACGAGTACGTCTCTTGGAGAGGTCTTTTGAGTCAATTCAATACCTACACGTTCCGAGAAACATGAATAGTCTTTCTGATTCCCTAGCTAATTTTATATTAGATTGGTACATTGCACATTCATAAGCATTTTCATCAAATATGCATAAAACAACATAACATGTAAACTACTCATAGTGTGTAAGCTAACATCCATAAGATCCCAAATAATCATAGAACACATAATGTATAAAACCGAAAAATAGTGTTTTGTATATATATATCATCATGTGCAAAAACAAAAAAGTGGTACTGATACAAAATCTGAAGCACATAAGCTTTCAATAGGTCCTAGCTACAAAAATATGAAGCCTATGGATTTCAATACATATATCACACAATGAGCTATCCCTGTGGACGCTCGTGATAGCAGATAATGTCCCTAGCTACTCGACGGAGCAGCCGACCAAAGCGCCTTGAGACTCCAGCCGTATGACGCTGGTAGCTGCGAGGCAAGTCATTGATGGATATGTCTAGAATATCCAACGTCAATCTCTGGAGGTTCTCCTCCAGCTTGTTTAGATCCTCTGCTGCATCCTGATGAGCAACCGCTATATCTCGTACTACTCCTCTTCTCTCAATAAGAGAAGAACCTATCGGGCGATACAGGCCAACATCTGCATCAAACATGTGTGAACCATCAGTACTACACAAAAACATAAAAACATTATAAAATTCATAAACACAACAAGAGTTTCGTTCTTACCTAGGTCTCCCCACTTCTCCCCCTTAGGAAGAGCCAAGTTTGGGTCTCCCTTGAAGTCAATACCCGCATACGCATAGTCCTCAACCATGACGAGTTTCCCACATAGCCACCTGAAGAAGGTGGGACCAAAAATGATAATGGGACCTCCGCCTCCATGGCAAGCCATGACCTCTGACCACTTAACCATATGAGGATCTCGCCAATCAAGATCATCTAACTCTACCTGTGGTCTCAACAATGGGACTCATTCCAGGAAGAACGAGACCACGATGGATCCGTATCTGAGCTGCTTTAGCTCACCCCTGTGACATTTGGTGAGCTGTTCCTTGAGATTGGTGAGGAGTCCCTCACACTAGTTGAAAACAGTCAGTGCCATAGACTCGATGGCATAAAGCATATGGGACTTGGTGGCCTGATGAGCAGTTTTGCTGCCTGCCACCTGCTCTATGGTAAAGAGAACAATACGCAGGGGTCGATCTTGGATGTTCTTGATGGGAATTTTCCTAAAAAGCATCTGCGTCCCTGGTGGGAAAAACTGAGCCACCAAGCTCTCCATCAACTGATCACTACCTTGTGGACCAGATAGTGAAACTGGGGCTCCCCGCCTGGACAACCCTGTCAGAAAGTAGATATGTTCCACATCCAAGGTTATAAGGATGTGGGAACCAACACATAAATGCTGCTGATTCGAATCCCATAATCTGATCAGATAATCCAGTAGTTGTACTTGGGCCCTCATGCCCTGTACGTGAAAGAATTTCAACAATCTGCATCTTTGCAATGCGTTTATTGAATGTGGATCATTTTCCACTTGGGAATCTTCCATTTAGTGCTCCCGTTCTTTCCATTGGACCATGGTGCAAGCCAAGACCTGTGTAAACACCAAATAAATTATTATTAGAACCTTTCTATAGCTTTGGTTTGGGATTCTTTGGGCCCATTTTTTATTTTTCATTGAGGATCTGCGCCAACGCACCCCGCTTTTGCGGACAATGCATCAACGAAGCACTTTCTCCATGGGAAAAGCACATCAAAGAGCCCTCGATGAACTTCCCGCAAGGGGAAAGCGCATTGCCCAGGGCGCACGCAATCCCCTCCTTAATGATCCAGAAAACCCAAAAAAAATGACCATTAAACATGAAATCAATCCACTAGAAAGGTAGATAGCAAGGTTAAGGCCTACCTGTCGTTGATGTGGCGAGAAACAACTAACTGTAGCTTCCACAATCAATGTTTGAAAATCAGGCTCCAAAGTGGTGTTTTTACTATTCCAACTTGGTAAAAAAAACAATTGGTAAATATTTCTTACTAATTGACTTTTATATAAATGAAAATGGAATATTCCATTTTTAATATTTCTTTTATGGGTCTTTTTGCTATACTTGGTAATATTTTTACGTCTTAACACCTTATTGTCGATTCTGACTTAGTTTTTGGAGTTCGTAGATGAAGTAAAGTGACGTTCTGACTTTATTGGCGACCATCGTTGATGTTTCTTCCTTTTATCAAGTGTGAATAATTCGTCGAGCATTTTTTTATGCTATCATGCCGCTCACTAAAATCAAATATTAATGGCATCGAGATTACTTTTGTTCTTTCTCGTGCTCGTAAAACTATGAGAATAAGTCACTGAGTTATATTTTATCGCTTTTTTTTCTGGCTCGTAAAACTCCCACGAAAAAGGAACCCCTCAAAGTTCCTCTTTAATCTCTTTTCAGACTCCCTAAATATGAAAAGATCGCCAAGAGAACTTGATTCTTTCATGCTTGTAAAAGTATTTGAAAGGTCGTCTTTCTGGTGATAATTTACCCCTTTTCAGACTAGGAGGACTATTTACGAAAACGGAGCACTATGGTTAATGTTAATTTTTGAGCATTAATTCAATATACTCTAGGATCTTTACTGAGAAAATAACATGTACAACATATCAAGTATAACAATGCATATCAATCACATCAAGCAATCACATGAGACAATAGACACACAGAGTTTCACTGGGGAAAACCATAAAGGTGAAAAACCCCACAACTTCCTCAGAGATAGAAAGAGCAATGATACAACCAAAGTCCAACCAAAGTATAAGAGATAGTCTTCTACTAGCAGCTCCTCCTCCTCCTCAACTAGTGCACCACTTTTCGAGTGATGTACAAGTGAATAATGAGATGTCCAAATAGAGATCTCCCGATCTCTATTTATACTTGTCCTGTCCTACCCAATAAACTAATGGGGCCGACTTGTCTAGCTTAGCCTAATAATCCATGGTTAACTTAATCAGGGCCGACCCCACACATGGTGGTCTAATAACCCATCGGCAAGTTACGACACTTGTGACACTTGTTAATACAAATGAAGACACTTTCGTATAGAGGAATAATAACATCTCTATAGGAGTACAATATACATAGATGAAATACATGGTGAAATACATTCCGAAGTTACATATACATCAACACTCCCTCTTAACTAGGAAGGTATTTCTCGACACAGGTCTGCTAGCACAAGTCTTCTTCTCTGGATCATCATCAGTGAATCATCATCCTTGAATCATCGTCATCGTCACGAATTCTGCTATCTCAATCAATCTCTGAATCTACTCGTCATAGGAAGTTCTACAGAACTAGTCCTTTTTCATACTAGATGTAGGCCCACAACCTGCATGTCTTCATCATCACTGGCCATACTATGGAATCCTTAGGACTTATTACGTGCGTCAACAAAACCTAGCAAGAGCATCCCAGGACTGATTACGAGCACACTGCTCAACCTATCGGATCTCCCAGGGAGCTATTACATGTGACCAAGCAAAACCTAGCAAGAGAATCTCAGGACTGATTACGTGCCCATCACAACTTGCAAGATCTCCCAGGGAGAAATTATATGCTATCAAGCAAAATCTAGCAAGAGCATCTCAGGACTGATTATGTGCCCAACACAACCTGCAAGATCTCCCAGGGAGACATTATATGCCATGGACAAAACTTAGCAAGAGCATTTGCCAGATCTCCCAGGGAGCTATTATATGCCAGCGGAAAAACCTAGCAAGAGCATCTGCAAATCTCCCAAGGCGCTATTATATGTCCCTCCAAGCAAAACCTCGAAAGAGCATTTGCCAGATCTCCCAGGGAGCTATTATATGCCAGTGGCAAAACCTAGCAAGAGCATCTACAAATCTCCCAGGGCTAGATTATATGCTTATCTGCACAACCTGTTCCATGGCCATAGAGTATCAACCTGATACTCACCATACATCATCCTGATGTACATCATCACATCATCATACTGATCATCATCACTGCATTGTCTTGATGCATGTCATCCAGAGCATTGTCCTGATACTCATCACACATGATCATCCTGATCATATGATGTATCCACTTGATACATATCATGCATCCACCCGATGCATATCACATACATGATCCACCTGATCATACAATGTATCCACCTGATACATATCATGCATCTACCTGATGCATATCATATACATGATCCAACTGATCATATCCAAAGTAGTAACTGGAGAATTGTCCTGATGCTCATTACACAGTGCTTACATCCACAACCATGGGAGGATCCTCCTACCACCATGCTTGGAATGGCTTCTGCAAATGTGTCCATCACTTCTTCCTTGAAGTGTCATCAATCTGAAGAACACACAGCCTCCCTCTGAAGTATTCAAACTTCACTCTGGCTAGTGGTTTCGTCAACACATCTGCAACCTGCTCATCCGTCGCAACATATAGGAGCTTCACTACTCCTCTCTGCACCATATCCCTGATATAGTGATATTTGATCTCTATGTGCTTTGACCTGTCATGGAACACCGGGTTCTCAGACAGCTTCACACAACTCTGGTTGTCACAAAAGATACCAGTAGCATCCAACGGGAGATAAAATAGCTCAGACAGTAGCTTCCTTAGCCATACTGTCTCACAACTAGCCGAACAAGCTGCAACATACTCTGCTTCAGTTGTACTCAGTGCTACGCAGGACTGCTTCCTGCTAAACCAAGAGATCACACCTGATCCCATACTGAAGCAACACCCAGAAGTGCTCTTTCTATTTGCAGCATTGCCTACCCAATATGAATCAACATAACCTTCCAGGTTAAACTTTTGATTCGCATCATACTTGAGCCCATAATCAATCGTACCCTTCAGGTACCTCAGAATATGATTTACAGCAACCAGGCGAACACTCCTCGAATCCGTCAGGAACTAGCTCAATGTGTTCACCACAAAGCAAATATCTGGTCTCGTGTTTGTCAGGTACATCAAGGACTCAATCATCTGACGATACATAGTGACATCAACTAGATCAGATGAAGCATCACTCAAAAGCTTCAGATTCGATGCCATAGGTGTGGCCATGGCCTTGCAGTCCATCATCCCGAACCTCTTCAGGATCTCTGCTGCATACTTCCCTTGTCCAAGGAAGATTCCATCTGCACTCTGCCACACCTCCATACCTAGAAAGTAGTGCATCATCCCCAAGTCCTTCATCTGAACTCGACAGCGATCTTCCTCTTGGTATCGGCAATCAAACTATCATCACTTGTAACGAATAGGTCATCCACATACAAGAGTAGTATCATAGGATTGCCTTCCTCAACCTTGTAGTAAAGGTTGGAATCCACTTTACTCTTGGTAAATCCCAAATTGGATAGGAAACTGTCCATCCTACCATACCAAGTCCTAGGAGCTTGCTTTAAGCCATACAAGGCTTTCTTCAACTTACACACATATGACTTCCTGTCATGTGTCTCAAAGCCAAGTGGCTGCTCCACATACACTTCCTCCTCGACTACACCATTCAAGAAGGCTGTCTTGACATCCATCTGGTGTATCTTCCATTTCATGACTGCAGCCAGAGCAAGTACTGTTCTGATTGAAGTGTATCTGGATGCAGGAGCAAAAGTTTCTTCATAATCTATTCCCTATTTCTGAGAGAAGCCACGAGCTACAAACCTTGCCTTGTATTTTTCTATGTTGCCATCTGCAACATGCTTGATCTTGTAGATCCATTTGGAAGTCACAATAGACTTCCCTTCAGGTCTTGGGACAACATCCCAAACATCATTCTTCATTATTGATTGGTATTCCTCGACCATGGCATCCTTCCATTCTTTCTTTTCCGCTGCCTCTTCATAACTGGAAGGTTCTTTGTTCATGATATCACAGAGTAAAGCAACATAGCTGGTATGTGATCTGGTCCTCTTCTTTGCTCTGTGTTCTTCTTCTGGAATGCCATACCTTTCTGCATCTTGAATGAGCTCTCTAGCCCATGCAGGTTTCCTCTTGTGAGAGTCCTTCTCACGAGGTGGATCTACAGGTTCTTGCGGATCTTCAATTTCACGATCAGCATCTGGAATTGCTTCAGTCATGGTAGTATCTTGAAATTTGGTTTCCTTTGGTTTTTCATGATCTTAAACAGGTGTCTTCCTTGATTTGATGAATGCTGAGTTTTCATCAAATGTTACATCCTTGCTGACATCAATCTCCTTGAACCCCGGAAAGTATATTCTGTAAGCCTTCGAGCTTTCACTGTAACCCCCAAAGATACCCTTCTTTCCTGAAGGATCTAGCTTTGTCCTCTTTTCCTTTGGAACATGAGTGTATACTGGACAACCAAATATTCTAAGATGGCTGACTTCAGGCTTCTTACCAGGGAAGACCTCTTCTGGTGTCTTGTTGTCCAATATCTTGTGAGGTGTTCTGTTTTGCACATATACACCTGTCCTAGCTGCTTCTGCCCATAGATGCATAGGAAGATCCTGGTCATGCAGCATTGCTCGTGCTGCTTCCATGATTGTTCTATTCTTCCTTTCCGCAACTCCATTCTGTTGTGAATTGTAAGGAGCAGTCAACTCCCTCTTAATCCCTGAATCACTGCATAGCTTCTTGAAGTCACCTGAAGTGAATTCTCTGCCATTGTCGGATCTAAAAGTCTTGATCTTCTTATCAGTTTGATTTTCCATCAAGGCTTTGAATTCCTTGAACTTATCAAACACTTCAAGGAATTCCTTGAATTCCTTGAACTTATCATCCTTGTTCTTCAAGAAGTAAACCCAAGTTTTCCTAGAGAAATCATCAATGAAAGAGACATAGTATACATACCCACTCAGAGAACTGGATGACATCGGACCGCATACATCGGAGTGGATGATTTCCAAAATTCTTTTGGCTTTGCTTTCACTGCTTGGAAATGCCTTCTTAATTTTCTTTCCTTTTGCACATCCTTTGCAAACACCTTCATGCTTGGTCTTGATTTTAGGAAGACCCTCTATAGCTTTGCTTGCAATTGGTAGTGCTCTATAGTGCACATGAGCAATCCTTCTATGCCAAATTTCACTTGGCTCCATGGATTCATGTACCATGGCATGTTTAGGTTGTCCCTTCAATTTATACAATCCTCCCTCTTGCTCTCCAATCACCACTGCATCATCTATAGTTTTACCTTTTGGCCACATTAGGACTTGGCCATCTACAAATGCAACCCTCATGCCTTTTGCATCCAATGCAGATATGGAGAGTAAGTTCTTCTTGAGCCCAGGTATATAAAGAACTTCTTTCATCTTCAAAGACTTCCCAGAGTCTAGGTTGTAGGAGGCTTCACCACTTCCTTTTATAGGGTATTGATAGTCATCCCCAAGTTTCACTTTGTGGGGTGACTCATGTTCAGATAGATTTACAAAAGATTCTTTAAACCCAGTCATGTGTTTGGAATCCCCACTGTTAATAAGCCAATCATTACAACCATGAGAGATAGTACCTGTGAGAGCAGAGATTAGAACATATTCATCTTCACTTGATGAGTCATCACTTTCTGCTCTATCCTTCTTCCTGGGAGGTTCATCATCCTCAGCAGCATGAGCATGATATCTCTTCTTGTTGTTGTTCTTCTTCTCATTGAAGTTGTTGTTGTTGTCCTTCTTGTTCTTGGGACAATCTCGGGAAAAGTGTCCGTTCTCATTACATGTAAAACATCTACCAAGAGAAGGATCTTTAAATTTCTCCCTTTGAGTATGGTGAGAAGATTTCCTATGAGATCTCCCTCCTTTGAACTTTCCTTTCTTGGCATGAGCTGTAAGATCTTGATCTTCATTCCCCATATTTTCTTCTCGGGCCACAAGCCTTGCTTCTTCTTGTGAACATTCCTCCCACAGTCTACTGAAAGAGATCAATTTATTCCTTGCACAGATTCCTTGGATGAACGAGTCCCATGACCTAGGTAGGCCATTTAATGTGGTCATCACAATTTCACCATTCTACACTACTTCATACACAGCTTCAAGTTGTTCCTTGATTTGAGAGACCTTAGAAAAGTAGGATTGAATGGTCTCTCCATTTTGAAGCTTTACCCCTTTCAATTGGTTTCGTAGAGTCATCTTCCGATTTATGTTCTTTCCTTCAAACAACTTGGTTAAGGAGTCAAACATCTGCTTAGGTGTCTTTAGGGAAGACACATGAGGTATGAGATGGTCTTTGATAGAATCAACAATGATTCTCTTAGCCTTGACCAGATTCTTCTTGTGTAAGGCCTTATCCTCATCTCCCTCTGGGACAGGGACCTCTACACTGATGTAAGTGTCAAAATCATTTTCTTCTAGGATTAACCCAATCGTATACTTCCATGCTCGGAAGTTATCAGCTCCATCAAGCTTATCCTCAAGCTTGGTGTGATGAGACATCTTTAAAGAGTACTTCAAATGGAAATAGAAAATATTTAGGTCTTACCACTTGATTTGCTGAAACCTCGATCTGGAGCTGGATTAGGGTTTGTCAGAGAAACCCTAAAAATTCAAAATGTGAATTTCAAAATTTTGAAAGGATAGAAAGATGCGCCTTGATGAGTTGATCAGCCTGGTATATTCAGAATTTGAGATCTGCAAAGTTTCACCCTTCGTAAATGCCCTTAAGTCTTCCCGGATTCACCAAGGATGACCCTGAATTAAGGTTTGAGTTTCCCGGAGCTTCACCCAACCAAAAATCTCGATCCAAAGCTCTAAATTTTGATTTTTCCAAAGCGCTTCCAACTATGCCTTCAGATTTCAGAAATTCCTATTTTTGTGGAAACCCTATTTTTTAGGGCCAAAACTGAAAGTGCTCAAAATTGAATTCTGATTGGATAGATAGATTCTCCTTGATGAGTAGAGTCAATCTACCTTACTGCTTTTCCGAAATCTGTGGAGAGAAACCCAATAAACAAGAAACCCTAGTTTCTGCCATTGCAGAATGTCTTCTTCTGAGGGAAGCTCTGATACCATGTTAATTTTTGAGCATTAATTCAATATACTCTAGGATCTTTACTAAGAGAATAACATGTACAACATATCAAGTATAACAATGCATATCAATCACATCAAGCAATCACATGAGACAATAGACACACAGAGTTTCACTGGGGAAAACCATAAAGGTGAAAAACCCCACAACTTCCTCAGAGATAGAAAGAGCAATGATACAACCAAAGTCCAACCAAAGTACATGTGATAGTCTTCTACTAGCAGCTCCTCCTCCTCCTCAACTAGTGCGCCACTTTCCGAGTGATGTACAAGTGAATAATGAGATGTCCAAATAGAGATCTCCCGATCTCTATTTATACTTGTCCTGTCCTACCCAATAAACTAATGGGGCCGACTTGTCTAGCTTAGCCTAATAACCCATGGTTAACTTAATCAGGGCCGACCCCACACATGGTGGTCTAATAACCCATCGGCAAGTTACGACACTTGTGACACTTGTTAATACAAATGACAACACTTCTGTATAGAGGAATAATAACATCTCTATAGGAGTACAATATACATAGATGAAATACATGGGTGAAATACATTCCGAAGTTACATATACATCAACAGTTAATCATGACCAGAAGAGTTCTCTCTCATGTTGTTTTATCCTTTTTCGGATGAGGAGACTAACTTTTACGAAAAAGAACCATTTGGAGTCTTCTTTAGTTCTTTTCAAACTCTCTAAACATGAAATGACGTCTAGTTTTCCTTCTCTAGACTTGTTAAAATCTGACATTGAAGGGCCCTTTTGGGGACGAACCCTTCCTATATCAGGTTTTTAAAACATATGAGATCGGACTCATCCGAAGGATGAGCTATACCGAGCATCTGTTACCCTCCTCAAGCTCATTAAAAAAAAAAGAGGCACTCATCAATCATGATGGGGATAAGGAAAGAGTTTGTGTTTCATTGTAATTATGGCAATACTTAGTCACTCTTGAACATGGCAATCGCTTGCATATGCATTCAAATACTTGGGTAATCTGCTTCTTTTCGAGTCCCACCGATTCCATGAGTCGTTCCACTTCTTTTAGTCATTCAAAGATTGCTTCCATAATCAGTTGCATTAAGGGTCGGTGTTATTATCATCATGTCAATGCTGCCGAGTCATGCCATTCCCATGTTCAAGAGAGGCATGTTCCATCGAGTCAATATTTGCAATCATCCTACCTTCTATTATGTCTGTCATTCCTGAGTCAGTCTCAAGTGTCACTCTACAGTCTGATCGACTCCAAAACATTTTCGATTGTGCTTCGTGTCGATGATGGGGGAAACATCATGACCCTCCTTCGATTGGTTTATCCTTATCGAATTCAACACATCATCCAAGGATTAAACCTAGAAACCAATCAAGTACCTTGGGCCTGCATGCCTCAATGGAAGGTTACCTCGCTTTCAACAACAAGTTCACATCATTGAATTCCGATTGAAAGATTCCACTGATTGTTCGACCTCATATCATTGATTCACATTCAATGGTATGTACTGTGATACCTCGGGGATCATTGACATCAATGCAGATTTCTCTCGCACTTGTTAACGGTATACATCAATGACCGGTTATCAAGTGGTTTCTACCATGTTCGACTTCAAGACATTGTAATCACATGGTTAGATTCGTATCATTGCAGGTTCGACTTGAAGACCCTGGTTTAAGTCATGTATCTCACCCAGGGTGTGATGGAGATTTTTGATTCACATTACATGGATACACTTTTGTGTTGGTCGTGGCTGTGTTATCATCTCATCATGGATCTACGTTTGTGTCTAGTAGCCATGATTATGTTCAGTCGGTCTTTACTATCATGGATCTGCAATGTATTGGTCGGCAACCATGTTATGAGTTAGTTTGAGACATGTATCTCAGAGTCGATTGTACTGCAGAATATCTTTGTTCGAGAGGAGTCTACGGAAAGAATTTTTCAATTCAACAAGTTTCGAACCTATTAAGTATGTTCAGCCTCAGGAGAACAAGAATCTCACTGTTTTAGCACTCGAATGTGAGGGATAAATACTTAATCTCAGCCTATTTTTATGTTTAGTGTTATGGTCGGCTCATATGGTTAGGGTTGGGTTTTTAGTCAATTATAGTGTAGTTTTTGGTTTTCAATTATATTTAATAATGTTATTTAATCAATAGTAATTAGCTTAATTAAAGTGATTTAATTAAAGGTATTTAATTCATTTTTAACTTATTAAAATTATTAAATGGTTTTTAATAATGTAATTTCATTTTGTAGGGGTTGACGAAATTGGTAACTTTTTTTTTTTTTTAAAACAAATCATACGACCCTAACCAGAACAACGAATCCACACCGTGACATTCTACTTGATCTTTAAATTGACACTCACACAATTCCTTAATTTGTAATATAAGTTTACCTATGAAAATATAAAGATTTTCTAAATGAATAATAAAAGCATGAATCCTATAACTTTTCACTTCTAAAATATAAATGTAAATACAATTTTCCTTAAGATGAGTAACGACACTTCTCCAAATATAAGTAAACTTAACTACACATAAATTCTTTTAAAGAAATCACACAAATCTCATTAATATTTTTGAGTGGCAAATAAAACAAATCAAATTATAAATGTACATACAATTTTCCCCTAAGAGGAGTAACGACACTTCTCCTAATAAAAGTAAACGTATATACACATAAATTCTTTTAAATGAATAATATAGTTCTCATTAATATACTATAGATATTGAAATTAAACAACACTTTTCAATTAAGAAAAATAAAAACATTAGTTCACTAAATTAACTTAACTAATAACTATCCATATATCTTTCAATTTTTTTTTTTCTTTAAGCACAATAAAAATCTTGATTCACAAGCATAATACCTAACCTAAAGGTTATATTCATATTACCACATATATACCTTTTCAATGTAACTTAGCCTTGGATTATATATATATATATATATTCCATTATTAATACATACATATTTCCAAATATAAAATAATTAAATGAATATTGATTCTACACAATCATCGTTGACTTAATGCAATCTTACCAAAACAAAAGAATATATTAATGCATCCTATGAATATAAGTATTAACGTTGTTATTTATGTAATATATTTCTAACTACATACTCGGTTGAAGTCTTAATGCAAGCTAACTTGTACTCCTACAATTTATTTACATGCACAAGGGTGTTCTCCTACCCTATTAGATCATTGATGTGAGGAAAATACGGTAACCACCGAAATACATATAAGCCAATGATTATATAATTCCTACTTTATACATAAACATATCAATAAAATTTGCATTGAGAAAATCAATTATCTCAATCAATTAGAGGTGATGTGTTGACAACCATTTTCACAATCAAATAAAATATTAATTTGCATGGGAAGTATAACATTTGCACTTGATTGTAATTAAAAGTAAAAGCATGGTCATAATGTTTAATACACGGGCACATAAGCATTCCAATTTTAAAATAAACCGAATATGGAAAATAATTATACAAGCTTAGAGCCTGGTCGGTTTCCATCATCCGTCATTTAGCAGAACACGCCGACACTCAACACTTAATTGCAGAACAATGGTTGGTTTTATAAATCAGCAGTAACTTCAATCAATTAGAGGTGATGTGTTGACAACCATTTTCACAATCAAATAAAATATTAATTTGCATGGGAAGTATAACATTTGCACTTGATTGTAATTAAAAGTAAAAGCATGGTCATAATGCTTAATACACGGCCACATAAGCATTCCAATTTTAAAATAAACCGAATATGGAAAATAATTATACAAGCTTAGAGCCTGGTCGGTTTCCATCATCCGTCATTTAGCAGAATACGCCGACACTCAACACTTAATTGCAGAACAATGGTTGGTTTTATAAATCAGCAGTAACTCGGTTAACCAGGTTGGAATCGTAATTGTAAAGCTTTTATAGGCCGGACTCCCATAACTATACAAGTGTTTCAAGCGGTTCAATTCTTTACAGCGCACACATGGAGTTGCGGCCTCCTCTCAGCAGTTCGCTGGGTTCCTCCCACGCGTCGCCATCTATCCCTACAGGTGTAGGCCAGGACTGTTCTAAATGAATTTCCTCAATGTGGCGATTGGGCAAGGAACTAATGATGCAGTGGGTGGATGCGCAGACTGACTTCTAGTGACAGAGTGTTAAGATTTCAATTACAAATTATCTGTGAGATCTGGCAGAGATCGATTCTACTCCCAGATACAGGGTATCAATAATTGCCAGGGTTCTGCAGAATAGATCTCACACCGTCGGCATTCAAAACTTGACTCACATTTCATTAGTAAGAAGCAGGGATGATATCGACTTTTTGGGCGCAGGGTAGATCTGGATCAATTAATTCGAATAGGGTCGACACACATATCCCCAAAAAGATTACAAAGGCTACAAGGATGAAATCGAATTCTGGATCTGATCTCGAATCGAGACAGAGTTTTTCTTTTATCCAAGAAAGAAGAATTTAAAGATCTGCGTTAAATATAAAATTCGATCTAACAGAGGCGGAAATTCAGACTCAAAAGAATTCTAGTTCACATCTCGAATCGGGACAGCATTTTTTTTTTTTTCTATCCATGAAAGAAAGGTTAAAGCTCTGTGTTCAATACAAATTCGATTTCACAGAGGCGGAAATTCAGACTCAAAAGGATTCTAGTTCAGATCTCGAATCGAGACAGCATTTTTTTTGATATCCATGAAAGAAGGATTAAAGATCTGGGATTAGGAGCTTACAGAGTATTTAGTAATAAGAATCGACCCCAGCGTTTTAGATCTGTAACAGATTTCAAGATCTGACTTCTTATTAATGCAGAATCGAGTTTTTCAGAAAATAAATAAAGAAGGAAAATTAGCCAGAGTTGTAAGTTCCTGCACAAATCGCTTTCTAACTTTTAGATCTATAATAGATCTCAAGCCATTCCTAACATAAATCATAGGAGCATATGAAAACCGAATTGCATTGCCAGGAAAAAGCGTACATTTATTAACAACAGGATTAACGAATACCCTTAAACACAGTAAATAGATTTATCATATTCTATGCAGAAAAACGATATTGAACTATTGAACCTTATTGATTTTATCCAATCCGAGTTGTATGTTAGCAGAACTGAGCCGTAACATAAATCATAGGAGCATATGAAAACCGAATTGCATTGCCAGGAAAAAGTGTACATTTATTAACAACAGGATTAACGAATACCCTTAAACACAGTAAATAGATTTATCATATTCTATGCAGAAAAACGATATTGAACTATTGAACCTTATTGATTTTATCCAATCCGAGTTGTATGTTAGCAGAACTGAGCCGAGTCCCATGAAATAAAACAGTCTTATGTATTTTACAGAACTATGCCGATCCTCCTATATACAACAAGGTTATATATCTTTCTACAAAATTAGATTGATTCCCACATATAAGAACAGCAATATTAATCCTAAATACTGAAAGAATTAAACTGAAAAACAATGAACCTGATTTAGATTGTCGAATTCGAGGTTGAATGTCCGTTGTGGTTGCAGCTGAATCTTGCTGAAGATGATCCTTGCTGCGCTACTGCTGGAGACCTCGACCACTCACCGGCGGACACCTCGGTAAACCACCCAACCACTCTGGAAGTACTCTTCTTCCTTCCAGACCCCCGAGCTAGTCGGGTCGTAGAGTTCACACACGTATTTCAGAAATTCAGCTTGGGCTTCCCTTCCCACCATAATTTCTAAGCCAAACCTTTAGATAGCAGCAAGTTTTTGAGGCATTCGAAAATTACGACAATCGTCCAAATTATGGGTCCTTACCCCTTCCTTAAGCCTTCCTTATAAAGGGAAATCTCCTGCGACACATGTCGCTTCATGCATAATTAAATATTTTTAATAATTTATTTAATTAAAACACTCACCCATCCAAGTGTCAGTTTCTCTGGGAAGTGCACCTACATCCCTAAGTTTGCTCTAGTTTGTCCCCCAGATATTTTAATCAACTCCTAGCTTTTAGTTGACTAGGTGTCTAATCTATTTTGCTCCTAAATAATAATTTCTATTATTTTAAATGCTCAACAAAATATAACTATTCATGTGCAAATGTCTTAGCTATTGTTATGCATTTGCTAAGTAATAATCTAGAGTTATTCTCCTAAGTTTTTATGCAGTTTAATTTAACAATCAAACTCACTAGGATCACGGTGCCGCGTCGTTGGGCTCCTGGTTCCTTAATTTTTAATTCCGTGACATGGAACCACTCCGTCGGGTCCAATCATCCATGGTTTCCATTCCTTGGCATGGTACCACCTCGTTGGGTCCTTGCGTCCATTCTTTCCGTTCTTGACAGGGTACCGCGTCGTTGGGCCCTTCTGCCACCATATTTCCGTTTTGACTTGCAGGAACTCTTGTAGGGATTTTTAGGAATCGTTACCATCCATCCTCCGTCTACATGCTATCTAGGGACTAATGGCGCTGAGGAGTGAGTCCGTTCTCACTGCGCGCCCCTCAACTCGTACGTGACCAGCTCCGTCGTGGCCCACCTCGTACGCCCTCACGCATTCCTCTTGAGCAAGCGGATCAATGCTTATCTGCTCATGCGTGGTATTCTCGTCGGAAGCCGACATCGTCGTCGCTTCCCTTGTGTGTGATTTACCCGTACTCTACGACCCTTCAAGTTCCTTTGTGTGTCCGTCGGTGAACCGTCTCACTTGTTTCTACACACACTTCTCACAACAAATTATTAGTAGCACTGTCCTCAATAATCATCATCTGATTTCTAAATCTAACATTGTTAAACATTTATGATTTATTCAACTTCTTAATTATCTAATCAAATATACATCTCGTCGACAAAATAATCACCCAACAGCTAGTCGTTAAGCATTATTTATCAGCATAATTTTCCATAGTCATAGCTAATCGTTTAACATATGCAATTATTCATTTAACTCAACAATTCAGATACACATACTCAAAAATAAGGTCAAAAGGTTTTTAATTAATGTTTCAATCGGCCGGGTCACTCAGCAGGTGCCCTCAATGTCTACAAAAGTCTAGGGGCACTACACATTTAATAGTATTATGTTTGATTTGATTTTAACTATGTGTTTTTAAGACATTATTTTCTTCTTTATTTTATTTTAAAAAGTTGTCTAACGCCACCCTCATGTTCTTCTTCCGAAGGATGTTAGCGATTTTGTTTGTAGCACCATGGATATATGGAAGGGTAATTTGGGGACGAGTAGTGTCTTTTTCTTTTGTTATGTTTTTGTTTCTTTTAATGCTTCGGAAAACCTTCTTAATTTCTATTTCATTATATCCATTTTTTAGGAGGGATATGTTAAGGTGCTTCAATTCCTCATCTATGTGATCGGTATCCGAGACTCTCCAAGCACATGTGGCTAAGGTATTTATAATTCCAATTTTTTGGGCTGGATGATGATGTGAGTCAGTGTGAAGGTATCTATAGGAAGAATAAGAACATGAGGGTGGTGTTTGCTCTGCCAAACTCTTTAAGAAACATGCTTGACAAAGCCAAAGACCCGATTGATCCGAAGCTCCTAAAAGGTGTCTATAAAACACCATGTTCATGCGGTGATGCCTACATAGGTGAGACGGGAAGATCAATCGCAACTAGGTTAAAAGAGCATGGGGCAGATATACAACATGATAGGATTAAAAACTCAGCCATAGCAGAACACTCCCACAACACTAAACATCACATTTGCCTTGAAAATTCAAAAGTACTAGCAATTGTACCTCATTACTACAAAAGAAAAATATGTGAAGCCAAAGAAATTGAAAAATGCGCGAAGAATTTCAATCGTGATGATGACTTAAGATTAAAAGATACCTGGAAACCCGTTGCTAAAAAACTCATAAATAATACTGAGAATAATAAACCTATAACACCTACCTAATCACTAAGAAATTGCACTATTAATTAGATACTAAAAATCAATTTAGGGTTTAATATCACTATGAGGTAATTATACTATCTAGATCATTAAACTTATACCCTAATTAAAAATAAAAAATAAGAACAATACTTAACCATAAAGTTCACACTACAAAACTAATTGTAGTGCATTCTTGTGTTTAAAGTAATATTAAGTTTACATTGTTATCCTTCTAATTTTTTAAAAAACTTATACATAAAGTTAATTTTTATTTATTTATAATGTTTATACCATAAAGATTACACTATGAATTTAGAAGTGAAGGTTAGACAACTTTTTAAAATAAAATAAAGAAGGTAATAATGTCTTAAAATAATGTCTTAAAAACACAGTTAAAATTAAATCAAACATAATACTATTAAATGAAATTACATGTTTAAAAACCATTTAATAATTTTAATAAGTTAAAAATGAATTAAATACCTTTAATTAAATCACTTTAATTAAGCTAATTTCTATTGATTAAATAACATTATTAAATATAATTGAAAACCAAAAACTACACTATAATTGACTAAAAACCCAACCCTAACCATATGAGCCAATCAGAACACTAAAAATAAAAATAGGTTGAGATTGAGTATTTATCCCTCACATCCGAGTGCTAAAAGAGTGAGATTCTTGTTCTCCTGAGGATGAACCTGCTTAATAGGTTCGAAACTTGTCGAATTGAAAAATTCTTTCCGCAGACTCCTCTCGATCTTAATTACTGAATTGTGGGTTAACTATGAACAACCAATATCTTTGTTCGTCACTCCAACCGACAATCCTTAATTCGATTTTTTCCCTATTACAAACCATTTCACCTACCTTATTTTTCCAGCTTCATGCTTTGGGGGGCATTTTGTTACACAAAAATCTTGTCATCATGAGTCATGTGTCCTCTGTATTCCCTGATCCCTAAAGTCCCCGAGCTAAAAAAATTGAAAGATAAGTTGTTGTCATTCCCTTTAACCTTTTGTTGACACCCTGCTTTCCAGGAAGGTGCGTCAGGTTCAAGGTGACGCGCTCTCCAACTTATCAGAGTGCATCGGTGATGTAATGTTCTCTTGTACAATGTGCGTTGAGCTCTCTTTGGTGCATGTTTCCCTTGTGCGAGGTGCATTGCAGGTGGTTACAATGGATAAAGAGAAGCTTCAAGCGACTTCTTGAAGCTTGGATGGCGTGGAGACTTATCCCTACTTATCTGGAAAGGTGGCATTTGATCCCCTTGTCTAGTGGGATGATCCCTTAACCCTCTCCCCTAAATCCTCAACCTCTCAAATCCCTTTAGCTATATATATATGAACCCCCTCTCCATTGTTAAAAGAGGAAGGATAGAGTACCTATATGCTGGTGAAATTTCTCTAGGTGATCCTGTTCATCCATTAGGAGGCTAAGCATTTGATCTTGGAGGATAGGATTGTTGGAAGGAGGTTATGACGTCAAATCATCGGTCATAACATCTCTCCCTTTGTACTTCTTATTATTACATTTAATACAAGTTATTTCCATAAAATGTGTTGTGTTAATAATGTTTAGGATTAACTTCTTTGACTGTTGATCTAGATCAATTCACATCCATGTGCTTTTATTACTTGTTTGTTTCCACATGTTTTGTCTGGTTTTGCAGCTAAATATCTGAAAATGGAACTTGGAGTAGCAAGGAGAGAGGAACTACACACTTGAGGTAAGCCATCTCTTTCATTTGTATTGCATTTCAATTGATCTAGGAAAGGTATTTGTGTTATGTATTCATTTGTTCTAGATCTGAACCATTCAGACTATGGATATCTATTTGAGTCCACTCATACAGATTGTCCGTGGAGGTGGTGGGGGTGGTCCACTGGTTGGAGGTCCAAGCAGTGGGACATTATAGTTCCCCCATGGGGTGTTCGTGTTTCTGGTATAGGATAATCTGGGAAAAAGGTTTCCTGGATAATGTTGTCCTATAGTGGCATTATTGATTTCCTAGATAGATGTACCCCCATGGGGGTTGGGTCCAAATAGATGGCCCCCCTGTGTGATGTGTCCACGTAGGTTGTCCCATGGTTGGGAGAGAACTGTAAACCATAATATATTCAAATTTGAAGCATGTCCTCCACTCATGTTATGTCGGCTAACTGGGTGATGTCCCCCAGTTAGATTAGGTCCACTATCTAGGGTTTCCCCCCCAGTTAAGAATTTTCCACCTATAGGAGTGTGCCCAATAACTGAATGTTGACCACTAATCGTAGGTTGACCCGTAGCTAATTGTTGACTACTAACTAAGGGATGATCTCCACTCAACTGTTGGCTAATAGGTAGATTATATCCTCCCCTCGAATTTTGATGTGGGGGTGGTGGAGGTAACGTTCCAGTAACATAGTTAATAGAGACTGGAGGTTTCCCTCCAGTGGTTGGGGTCGAATAAGGTGTTGAACCGGTCGCTTGAATCTGAGGTGTACTCATCGGGAATGAAGGTTGACCTAGTTCATAAGTGGTCAAGGAAGGTGTAGATGTTCCTGGTGAAGAAAAAGATAAAGAATGGATAGGGGAATGTTGTTCAAAAGATGACACTTCCAGATTAGACCTAGGTGGGAAACTCTATTGTCAAAGTTCGTTACCGAATGTTCATAAACGGTTGATAGTATTATAAACATGTGTGAGAAAGATGTCATTGGGAATCCATGGGGGAAGCCAATGAAATGGAGTTTCCACCATCGGAAGTGACTCAAAATCAGAAACATGATGACCTAAAGAAGTGTCCAAAAACGATGCAGTTGGACCAAAAGATGTTGATACCAGGTCATCCTGGGGTTGACTGAAAATCTAGTCTGTGGCTCCAGGATGTCCTTCCATCGAATGAAGAAAATATTTGCCATGTGAAGCGGGTTGTTCCACAATCAAAGGATTCATATGATCAGTGATAAGTGGATTTGCGAGAGGTGAATAGTTCATTCCCAACTCCATGGTAGAAGTATCTTCTTCATGTGACACAGATGTGGTAGGTTGATCCATAGTTTGTCCTGAGTTCTCCCCCTGATTAAGGGGATATTCAGGTGGCAAGTTTAAAATCCCGCGGGATCTTCTTAAAGGGTTGATCATCTAGCATGATTGAACCAAAACTTATCCTAAGAGTTTTATATTCAAAAAGAAAAAATACACTCTAAGATCTACTCAAGATAAATATGCAAGAAAACTTATGTGGTAGGTGTGGATTTAATGGTTTGGAACCTCACGAGATTATCAAGGCGTCGCAACTTGCGATATACCACAGGGTCCAACAGTTATACTCGACCCAATTTTTTAGAGCACTAACCAGGGAGGATTAGGACCGTACCCCTGACCGTATAACCTGACTACCTGATAGTATGTGTGTAGTAGCTCCCCGAGTGTTGTTATCGGTGTATTAACATGCCAAGACGACCAATTGGTTAGCTCGGATGGTTACATGAATCCTATTAGGGTCTCCCGATATACACAAGGTATGTGGGAGCTCAAATCCATAGTGGTTTTGTCTAATGCACAATCGCACGACATGAGCCTTACGATATACTATCGAGTATGTGAAGTACCTTTCTATATACCCGAAGGTACGTGAAAGGCCGTTCGATATACCGATTGGTACGTGAATGTCACCTACCCAAATTTCTGAAAATTATTATTTTATTTGCAAAATACTTTATGTTATATTTAATTACAAAGTTTTGTAATTATGATCAGTTTTGATCAAGGATGAATGTAATTACTGAATAATATTATTTAAATAAATTAATTAGGAGACAAACACCCAAGGGCACTATTAAATGAGTGTTCACTGACCCACTAGGAGGAATGGAAGCTGTTGGAAGGTATGGGACAGATGGCAGCAATTGCATCACACCACTAGCTGTTGGTTATGGGACAACTACCCCTAAAAATGTGGCATTATCCCCCAGGTGGAGGGAGTGAGTAGGTAGCTCATTTAATGACCCAGTAACATCTGAAAAGACCTAGGCAGCCTACAAAAGGAAAATTCGAATTGAGTAGGCAACTCTTACACAATATTTCTGCAGAATATTTTCCTCATGTGCATCAGGTGATCACTGAGAGATTCGAATTAGGGAGGCTAGTTGTGAGTGCAATCTTAAGTCTGCATATTGTTGAGAAGAACCAGAGATGTTGGTGCAGGTCTATTGGACTGCTAGCTATTGAAGATTTAGAAGTTATTTGCTACTGCAAGAAGAAGTCCTAAATTCCTAAGCTTCTTCCTCCTGGTGGTTTAGTGAATAGGCTTGGGGGTCCTAAGGCAAGTACTTGACTGCTTTCAGGAATTGGTTGGGTGGAATAGCCGTATTGGGCTGTTTGTCCCCTACAAATTTTATCTAGGTTTACAATTTTTACTTATCTTAGTTATTAGTTCTGTTTAAGTAAAATTATAAATCTTTGTTTTCTGTTTGGGAGAAGAATCATTTCTGAAATTGTTTAAAGTCTGATTTTTAAAGTTTAATGATGATTTTGAATTGATAAACCAGTATCTATATTTTTCCACATGCTGTTTTGTGCATCATACTCTAGTATAGATACGCAAATTAAGAATAGATTACAGGATAGGCAAATTGCCATTGAATTCGATAGATAAAATAGTAATTAAATGTTTATCAGTTTCTGTCCTATAATTATAATAGTAAAAAGTTCTGTATAATATCTAATGTATATTATAGAATGTTTCCTTAGTTTTATGAGAAACAAACATTGTATAACCCCTGTATAGTAATACTGTATTTCCTTTATCATTACCTTGTTCATAGAAATAAATAGAATGCATATTTCTATCTAACATATTATGTTTGTAATATAACATCATAGCTGCAAATAAATAAATATGTGTTCATTATATCAAGGCTGTACATAACAGTCCTCACATAGTCTTTCACATTGCACATGCACACACTGTTTTCATTTCTTACTATAATCTTTCCCTATTTTTTTTTATAGTTCAAACAGATAATGAAAATATTATAAGCATTTGTTGCTACCAGGCATTTTATTCAATAGATATCCTGAACTTTAAATGTCGATTTCAAAACTAAGTTTCATATCAAACCCTAGTTAGGTTTCGATTTCCTTTTATCATTATTTTACAACAAAAACAAACTCAATCTACACAGATTATAGATCGAACCCAAGTCCTTTTGAAAACTCATATTTTAAACATTTATTTTTCTACTTAAACAAAAAAAAAACTCGAATTATGGTATAGTCCTATTCACTTCATTTACAAACGAAAAGAAAACCATTTCGAAATTTCGTTTGACAGAGTCATAATCTACAACAAGATTATTAAAAACATGGTTTAGCTCAAAAATCACGATATCCATCCATAGTATTAAATCGTTTAACACAAACGATGAACACAGATTTAATTAGCACATATCGTGTTCATTTTCCAAAAGGTAAGTTAATATCTACAATAAATGAGCCTCAGCTTCCTTTTTTTTTTCTCTTTTCTCAAAACATAAACCTACAAATCGTGATTCACAGTTTAAAACCATTACAAAGATTCAACTTCAAGAAAACGAAGTCATTTTGCTCAGAAACGAAAGTTACAATATGTTTGCCCAAAACAAAATTTGTACAGGGTTATTTTTTCCCAAGACCAACATTTGAAACGAGTCTATAAAACCCACTGTACAGACGAGTTTCACAACTCCCAATTCGACGAAGATAGGTATCAAGGTAGAAAACCAAATAGCACATAAACAAACGAAAGCTACACCAACGAAAGCAGATATCATTTGATATTCACGATGTGCTTGGAAGTTCTTCAAATCCAATAAACAACGACGAATCATGGTCAAAACCAGTTACTCATTCTTAGACACCACATCTACCATAGATGAAGAGCACCTACGAGGGTTTTGGAAGACCCAGAGCTTACCCGTTTGGAAGCATGCTTTCTTTTCCAAAACCCTTGCTCGAATCATTATCCACAACCTACAATTGACAAAAACGATGGCTTAGATTTAGACGACTGACACCTATTCAAACTGAAAGATGAAATACTTTAAAGGAATCATTGTTCGTTACAGGAAATTTTACCTTGTTGTAAGCTACCAAAGCTTTCCACTTTCACCAGTCAAATGATGACTCCATGCTACAGATGAGATAGGAAACCCTCTGTCCATTTTCACCAGGCATATCTTTTACTCAAACTAAAATGACAAGTTCCAGAAACTATCAACCATTGAAACTATAAGCAGATACCCAGTCTGTTAAAAACGACGCCATTACAGAAGGAAGAGACCTGTAACCTTTCTAAACCATAGGTCTCGAGGTCGAAACCTCATACACTTTCTAAACCAAAATTTTGACAGCTTGTTGGCCACATACCGAAAACAATGGAAACAATAAACCACATTCCAATCTCATAAACAAACTCAAACGACAGATGATTAGGGTTACAATCTAACGGCCCAAACTCGTTCTCATCAACGATCACATTTGTGCTAGCGAGTTAGCATTGAGACAAGTAACAAATACATTTAATGCCCATTCCTCAGTACGAGCCTGGCAATGCCACTATGGCACATGGAAAGGCCGAGCAATAACCAATTCGAAAACGATTCAAAACACTTGACCCTTAAACATTGGAAACCACAACAACGATTACATCAATTTCTTGACGTGGATTCCTGGAAAATCCTAGTCAGCTGAGTAGTCGACCCAAGATATCGATGCAGGATCGAAGGACAATCTTCACAATAGCTCAACGTTCTTGTCATATTAATGAACCAACACTCGTCACCCTGTCAACATTCATTGCATGTCAGTGTCATCGAGATTTAATAAATAGCTCCATTGGAGATTCAAACCATTACGTGGGACTTTATTAAAACTCAAAACATTGTTTGCATAGTGGATACGGGTTCAAACTTTATGATTTCATACATTGTTACATCACATTATAATACTAATTGTTATGTTAATTCAAATTCCAAAGATCGTATGGGTTCCAAGACTGTGATTCATAACACACTTTATTGTGTTGTTTTAAACCAACGACGATACATATATTCACATAATCCCAAGTCTAGGTCGTAATGCTAGATTTATAATATTATATAGAACAATAATTAGAAGTTTATATAGTTCCAAGTTATTAATTGTGGATTTAAATAATAGAGATATGACTTAGATAATGGTTGATAGGACAACTATATTCACCTTTGACATAGTCTTATTTATGCCATTCATACATAATAGATACAAGCCTTTCAAAGGGTTATAAGTATCACTAAGGTTACGAATGGGATAGCCCATATTTAGGAGATTATACTGTTACCTTTGTAACTATGGTTGTGATTATACAAACTCTTTTATTGAAGATATAAAATTAAATAGTTTGTATAGTAGACATTCAATGGATATAATGATATATATTAAGCATGAAAACTAACTGGATGTTAGGAATTTATCACCATACTCTTTCTTATAAATAATTATCTCAAGATGACAACAAGCCAGCTACTATAACATTGAATATCATAGCGACAAACCTATCAGCTTGAAGACAACATAGATAACTATGTTTTAAACATTGTCGAGTAGTAAGACAACATCTGAAAAACTATATTTATAGCAATGAAATCCATACCTGCATACTCATGGAGGATCGCAACAGAATTCTAACTTTTTATTTAATTAAGACGCTGAAACTGAACTATACACGTACTTTGCTCTTACTTGTCGTCTGCACATAGGACATTCAATAAGCTTTAGCGTTGTAGCTAAGTAAGCTCCAGGGTACCTCGTAGGACACCCTTATCCAGCAAAGTCAAACTGTCAGTATCATTGCAAAAGAGAAAGTGTCGCATCATATTCCCAATCGGTTTAATTCATTTGTCATCATTACCAAGTTCATTAATTATTTTATTAAAAACTGTCATTGTCATATTGTTGCTAAAACAGAAGTTAAAGCATGTTTAGTACTAACAACTTTACAATTAATGCTGTCATAATATAAATTACTATTTTCGCAATTATTATTATCATAATTAATGCTGTTATAAAAAATTTTAAATTTTTATGAAATTTCGGGATGTTACATGTGGTATCAGAGCTCATATTCGAGCACTAGGCCTGAAAGAGGTCCAAACACACGCAGTAGAAAATATTATATAGCAGAAAATTGTACTAATTTGAAATTTTATTATGTTATACAGAAATCATTTTTAGTTATAGGTATGGAGAACTCAGCTGAACAATTAGACGACAGATTTCAGCCAAACAGTCACAGTTCGGGACAACACTATGTAGCAGAAGGTCACGGTGAACTAAATAACAATTCGACAGAACTATTACGTGCCTTTCATGAGTTAAAAGCAGAAATCAGATCGGTGAAACAAGACAATGAAAGGATTCTGCAAGCACAAGAGCAATTAAACCAAGTGTTGTTTGAACAGAGCCAAACTGAGGAACAAGAGAAAGATAATGAAGATATTTCCAAAGTTGAGGATCTGCCTCATGCTGATAAAAACAAGAAAATAAAAATCAGCAAGGTGAACGACAGTTCAACCTCATCAGGAGATGCTATTGAAACACATAGAAAGAAACGTAACTACACCAGTGATAGCAGTGAGGAGATTTCAAACCCAGAAAGAAAAATCAAAAGGAATATGAGCATATTTTTGGGGAGTTCAAAAACATTAGACCTCCAACTTTCAATGGAGAAACTAAGAAGGGAGAGACAGCTAAAGCTTGGCTGTCCGGTATGAAGAAATACTTCCAGATTTATAACTATTCAGAGTCTTTAAAGGCAAAAATGGCTATATATAACTTGACTGGAAAAGTGGATATTTGGTGGCAGGACATCAAAAGAGTAAAGGGCATCAAAGATAAAGATGTAAGCTGGAGTATTTTTAAACGATATTTTAAGAAGAAGTATTTATCTGAATAGTACTATGAAGAAAAATCCAAAGAGTTCTACGATTTGAAGTTGGGAGGTATGAACATGAAGGAAATGAATAGTAAGTTTCTGAACTTACTAAGATATGTACCATACCTCATAGAAGAGAAACTGAAAATTCAAAGGTACTTGAGCTGTTTACCTTTCAATATTAAGTTCAGAATCGAGTACGACAGTCCTAAAACCTTGGAAGAGGCTATGAGAAAGGCAGTTTTCTGTTATGATACAAATCGGAAAAGAGAAGGAATGTCAAATTGGAAAAATCATAAGCCCAACAATTTTGAGTAGAAAAAGAAAAATTTCAGATTCAATGGAAATTCCAGATTTCAAAGGAAAATTTTTCAGAACCGGAATTATCAAGGGAACAATTCCAGAAACAATTCACAGCAGAATTCTACAACACCCAGAAATGCACCTAATAATGCCAAGACCAGTGAGCCAAAGGCACCTATCAAATGTTTTGAATGCCAAGGTTCTCATTACGCATCAGAATGTCCCTTGAGGAAGCAGAAAGCAAACAACATCAACTCTATACAGGATGAACCTACGGTGGGAGATGTGGCAAGGGAAATGCCCAGAATCAATGCAACACTTGACAACAGGCAAGCAGATCATCAAATCTCCATGGTAGAGATTGAAGGTATGCTACATGATCATCTTGTTACTGTTTTAATTGATCCAGGTGCTAGCTTAAGTTATATATCACCAGACATTGTGGAAAATCTTAAATTGAAAACTGAAAAGTTTAGTAAATCTTGGCTAGTTAGACTAGCAACTGGAACAAAGAGAAAAGTATCAGATTTTATAGAAAACTGTGTTTTGTCCATGAATCATTTACAAACACAAATCAAGTTGAATATTCTACCTTTAGGTTCTTATGATATTATAGTTGGGATGGACTAGTTAGAAGCCCATCATGTCATTCTGGACTGTTATGGAAAAAGTTTTACATGTTTAAATGACGAAAGGAAAACTGTAGAAATAAAAGGCATCCCAAGGAAGGTAACCCTTAGACAGATTTCAACCATGCAAGTTAAGAGGGTAGTCAGGAAAGGATGCCAAATGTTTGTAGTAAATGTGGTAAATGATGAATTTATGGATAAAGAGGACAAACTGAAATTAGAGGACATACCTGTCCTAAAGGATTTTAAGGATGTATTTCCTGAGGAGATTCCAGGATTACCACCCAAAAGAGATTTAGATTTTACCATAGAGTTAATACCAGGAGCAGTACCAAATTCGAAAGCTCCATACAGAATGAACATACTGGAGTTAAATGAATTAAAATCACAGTTGAAGGAACTTATTGACAAGAAGTATATTAGACCCAGTGTGTCTCCTTGGGGAGCACCTGTCATTTTTGTTAAGAAGAAAGACAGAACCTTAAGACTGTGCATAGATTATCGCCAGCTTAATAAGATGACAATCAAGAATAGGTATCCGTTGCCTTGCATAGATGATCTATTTGATCAGCTGCGTGGAGCAACAGTATTTTCGAAGATTGATCTAAGATCAGGATATAATCAAGTACGGGTTAAGGATGAAGATATTTTCAAGACAACTTTCCGAACTCGATATGGACATTGCGAGTTCATAGTCATGCCATTTGGCTTGACTAATGCCCCGACTGTATTTATGTGTCTGATGAATAATATTCTGCATAAATACTTAGACAAGTTTGCTATTGTGTTTATAGATGAAATTTTAGTGTACTCAAAAAGCAAAGAAGAGCATGATGAACATTTACGGATTATCCTACAAGTTCTAAGAGATCATCAACTATACGCCAAATTTAGTAAGTGTGACTTCCACAAAGACAAAATTCAGTATCTAGGACACATAATTTCGGCAGAAGGAATCTCGGTTGACCCCGACAAGATAAGGGCCATTAATGACTGGCCAGTTCCTAAAGATGTGTTGGATGTAAGATCATTTATGGGCATTACTGGGTATTACAGAAAGTTTATAGAGAATTTTTCAAAAATTTCCAACCCCATAACTTCCTTGCAGAAGAAAGGGAAGAAATTTGTTTGGGATCAGAAATGTGGTGACAGTTTTAAGAAATTAAAGGAACTATTGACGAAAACACCTATCTTGAGGATAGCAGACCCCAACAAGGATTTTGTAGTTTGTACAGACGCATGCAATGGCGGACTTGGTGGAGTCCTGACACAGGAAGGGCATGCGGTGGCATATGAATCTAGAAAGCTGAAAGTACATGAAAAGAACTACTCTACCTATGATTTAGAGTTATTGGCAGTTATTCATGCCTTAAAAATGTGGCACCACCACCTTATTGGCAGAAAATTTACATTATTGACAGATAACATGGGTTTGAAATATTTATTAGATCAGACAAACCTGAACGCTAGACAAGCTAGATGGTTGACGTTCTTAAGTGAGTATGATTTTGAAATTCAGCATATTAAAGGGAAGGAGAGCAAGGTTGCAGATGCCTTGAGTCGTAAGGCAAAACTAAATTTTATTTCAGCAATCAGTACTTATTCAACTAATTTGGAAAATCAGATTCTAGAAAAGAGTGAAACAGATGAAGAATACAGAAAAATGAAGGAAAAGACAACAAACAACAGTTCTGAAAATTGTATGGTAGATTACAGCATGAAGTAAAACGGTTTATTACTGTTTAAAAACAGATTTTATGTACTAGACATACCAGAAATAAAATTTTTGATATTAAATGAGATGCATAAAAGTCACTATTTTGGTCATCCAGGTTATCAAAAGACCATTACTATGTTGAGAAAAGAATACTATTGGCCCAGAATGAAGGATGAAGTAGCAGAGTACATAGCTAAATGTTTGGATTGTCAAAAAGTGAAGGTTGAACACCAACATCCTGCTGGATTGTTGCAACCGTTACCAATACCAAGTTGGAAATGGGAAGTGATCAACATAGATTTTATTACCGGATTGCCTAAAAATCAGAAACAACATGATTCTATCATGGTGGTAGTGGACAAACTTAGCAAGGCAACACATTTCATACCCGTAAAGACTACTCATAAAGCTCAAGATATTGCAGATATCTTTATGAAACAGATTTTTAGACTACATGGAATACCGAAAGTAATAATTTCATATTGTAACTCAAAATTTACATGAAACTTCTGGAGGTCACTGTTTAAGGGGTTGAACACAACTTTAAATTTCAGTACAACATTTCATCCACAGACGGATGGACAGACAGAAAGGGTAAATCAAGTTTTAGAAGATTTATTAAGAATGTATGTTAAGGATCAACCTGGTAAGTGGGAAGACTACTTGCACTTAACAGAATTTGCTTATAATAATCATTATCATGCATCGGCCAGACTTAGTCCTTTTGAAATTCTTTATGGTAGGAAATGTAATACACCTGTTTCGTGGAATGATCCAGTAAATAGAGTTGTTTTAGGACCTGAATTATTGCAGGAGTTAGAACTAATTGTGAAACAGGTGCAAGGACATTTAAAAGCTGCCCAAGATAGGCAAAAAAGTCAAGCAGATTCAAAAAGAACTCATAAAGAGTTCCAGGTTGGTGAACATTTATTCCTCAAGGTAAGACCGAAAAAGAGATCACTGAAATTGGGGAGCTGTGCCAAGTTGGCACCCAAGTATTGCGGTCCTTTTCAAATATTGTCTAAGGTTGGAGCAATGGCATACCAACTAGCTTTACCACCAAACTTAAAAATACATAATGTTTTTCATATATCATTTTTAAAGAAATATGTGCATGATACTACTCATGTTATAAACTGGAATGATGTACAGGTGGGACAAGATGGAGATTTTTCGGTGGAACTGGATTGTATCCTTGGAAGGAGGGAAACTATTCTCCGGAATCACAGCATTGGGCAAGTGAAGGTGCAATTGAAGCACCTTAGCCTAGAAGAGGCAACCTGGGGGTTGGAGAGTAGTATGCAGGCAGCATACCCAACTCTGTTTCAGGAACACTCAAGGAGTGACTAACCAACATCGAGGACGATGTTGAGACTTAAGGGGGGGTGTATGTCACCTACCCAAATTTCTAAAAATTATTATTTTATTTGCAAAATACTTTATGTTAAAAGCTAATTACAAAGTTTTGTAATTATGATAAGTTTTGATCAAGGATGAATGTAATTACTGAATAATATTATTTAAATAAATTAATTAGGAGACAAACACCCAAGGGGACTGTTAAATGAGTGTTCATTGACCCACTAGGAGGAATGGAAGCTGTTGGAAGGTATGGGATAGATGGCAACAATTGCATCACACAACTAGCTGTTGGTTATGGGACAACTACCCCTAAAAATGTGGCGTTATCCCCCAGGTGGAGGGAGTGAGAAGGCAACTCATTTAATGACCCAGTAACATCTGAAAAGTCCTAGGCAGCTTACAAAAGGCAAATTCGAATTGAGCAGGAAGCTCTTACACAATATTTATGCAGAATATTTTTCTCATGTGCATCAGGTGATCATTGAGAGATTCGAATTAGGGAGGCTAGTTGTGAGTGCAATCTTAAGTCTGCATATTGCTGAGAAGAACCAAAGATGCTGGTGCAGGTCTATTGGATTGCTAGCTATTGAAGATTCAGAAGTTATTTGGTACTGCAAGAAGAAGTCCTAAATTCCTAAGCTTCTTCCTCTTGGTGGTTCAGTGAACAGGCTCGGGGGTCCTAAGGCAAGTACTTGACTGCTTTTAGGAATTGGTTGGGTGGAACAGTCGTCTTGGGCTATTTGTCCCCTACAAATTTTATCCAGGTTTTATAGTTTTTACTTATCTTAGTTATTAGTTTTGTTTAAGTAAACTTATAAATCTCTGTTTTATGTTTGGGAGAAGAATCATTTATGAAATTGTTTAAAGTCTGATTTTTAAAGTTTAATGATGATTTTGAATTGATAAACCAGTATCTATATTTTTTCGCATGCTGTTTTGTGCATCGTACTCTAGTATAGATACGCAAATTAAGAATAGATTACAGGATAGGAAAATTGCCATTGAATTCGATATAGAAAATAGTAATTAAATGTTTATCATTTTCTGTCCTATAATTATAATAGTAAAACGTTCTGTATAATATCTAATGTATATTATAGAATGTTTCCTTAGTTTTATGAGAAACAAACATTGTATAACCCCTGTATAGTAATACTGTATTTCCTTTGTCATTACCTTGTTCATAGAAATAAATAGAATGCATATTTCTATTTAACATATTATGTTTGCAATATAACATCATAGCTGCAAATAAATAAATATGTGTTCATTATAGCAAGGTTGTACATAACAGTCCTCACATAGTCTTTCACATTGCACATACACACACTGTTTTCATTTCTTACTATAATCTTTCCCTATTTTTTTATTATAGTTCAAACAGATAATGAAAATATTATAAGCATTTGTTGCTACCAGGCATTTTATTCAATAGATATCCTGAACTTTAAATGTCGATTTCAAAACTAAGTTTCATATCAAACCCTAGTTAGGTTTCGATTTCCTTTTATCATTATTTTACAACAAAAACAAACTCAATCTACACAGATTATAGATCGAACCCAAGTCCTTTTGAAAACTCATATTTTAAACATTTATTTTTCTACTCAAACGAGAAAAAAAAACTCGAATTAGGGTATAGTCATGTTCACTTCATTTACAAACGAAAAGAAAACCATTTCGAAATTTCGTTTGATCGAGTCATCATTTACAACAAGATTATTAAAAACATGGTTTATCTCAAAAATCACGATATCCATCCATAGTATTAAATCGTTTAACACAAATGATGAACACAGATTTAATTAGCACATATCGTGTTCATTTTCCAAAAGGTAAGTTAATATCTACAATAAACGAGCCTCAGCTTCCTTTTTTTTTTTCTTTCTCTTTTCTCAAAACATAAACCTACAAATCGTGATTCATAGTTTAAAACCATTACAAAGATTCAACTTCAAGAAAATGAAGTCATTTTGCTCATAAACGAATGTTACAATATGTTTTCCCAAAACAAAATTTGTACAGGGTTATTTTTTCCCAAGACCAACATTTGAAACGAGTCTATAAAACCCACTGTACAGACGAGTTTCACAACTCCCAATTCGACGAAGATAGGTATCAAGGTAGAAAACCAAATAGCGCATAAACAAACAAAAGCTACACCAACGAAAGCAGATATCATTTGATATTCACGATGTGCTTGGAAGTTCTTCAAATCCAATAAACAACGACGAATCATGGTCAAAACCAGTTACTCATTCTTAGACATAACATCTACCATAGACAAAGAGCACCTACGAGGGTTTTGGAAGACCCAGAGCTTACCCGTTTGGAAGCATGCTTTCTTTTCCAAAACCCTTGCTCGAATCATTATCCACAACCTGTAACTGACAAAAACGATGGCTTAGATTTAGACGACTGACACCTATTCAAACCGAAAGATGAAATACTTTAAAGGAATCACTGTTCGTTACAGGAAAGTTTACCTTGTTGTAAGCTACCAAAGCTTTCCACTTTCACTAGTTAAACGATGACTCCACGCTGCAGACGAGATAGGAAACCCTCTGTCCATTTTCACCAGGCATATCTTTTACTCAAACTAAAACGACAAGTTCTAGAAACTATCAACCATTGAAACTATAAACAGATACCCAATTTGTTAAAAACGATGCCATTACAGAAGGAAGAGACCTGTAACCTTTCTAAACCGGAGGTCTCGAGGTCGAAACCTCATACACTTTCTAAACCAAAATTTCAGCAGCCTGTCGGCCATAGACCGAAAACAATGGAAACAATAAACCACATTCCAATCTCATAAACCAACTCAAACGACAGATGATTAGGGTTACAATCTAACGTCCCAAACTCGTTCTCATCAACAATCACATTTGTGCCAGCGAGTTAGCATTGAGACAAGAAACAAATACATTTAATGCCCACTCCTCAATACGATCCTGGCAATGCCACTATGGCACATGGAAAGGCCGAGCAATAACCAGTTCGAAAATGATTCAAAACACTTGAACCTTAAACATTGGCAACCACAACAATGATTACATCAATTCCTTGACGTGGATCGCTGGCAAATCCTGGTCAGTTGAGGAGTCGACCCAAGATATCAATGCAGGATCGAAGGAAAATCTTCACGATAGCTCAACGTTCTTGTCATATTAATGAACCAGCACTCGTCACCCTATCAAAATTCATTGCATGTCAGTGTCATCGAGATTTACGAAATAGCTCCATTGGATATTCAAACCATTACGTAGGACTTTATTAAAACTTAAAACATTGTTTGCATAGTGGATACGGGTTCAAAATTTATGATTTCATACATTGTTACATCACATTATAATACTAATTGTTATGTTAATTCAAATTCCAAAGATCGTATGGGTTCCAAGACTGTGATTCATAACACACTTTATTGTGTTGTTTTAAACCAATGACGATACATATATTCACATAATCCCAAGTCTAGGTCGTAACGCTAGATTTATAATATTATATAGAACAATAATTTGAAGTTTATATAGTCCCAAGTTATTAATTGTGGATTTAAATAATAGAGATATGACTTAGATAATGGTTGATAGGACAACTATAGTCACCTTTGACATAGTCTCATTTATGCCATTCATACAAAATAGATAAAAGCCTTTGAAAGGGTTATAAGTATCACTAAGGTTACGAATGGGATAACCCATACTTAGGAGATTATAATGTTACCTTTGTAACTATGGTTGTGATTATACAAACTCTTTTATCGAAGATATAAAATTAAATAGTTTGTATAGTAGACATTCAATGGATATAATGATATATATTAAGCATGAAAACTAACTGGATGTTAGGAATTTCTCACCATACTCTTTCTTATAAATAATTATCTCAAGAGGACAACAAGCCAGCTACTATAACATTGAAGATCATAGCAACAAACCTATCAGCTTGAAGACAACATAGATAACTATGTTTTAAACATTGTCGAGTAGTAAGATAGCATCTAAAAAACTATATTTATAGCAATGAAATCCATACTTGCATACTCATGGAGGATCGCAACAAAATTCTAACTTTTTATTTAATTAAGACGCTGAAACTGAACTATACACGTACTTTGCTCTTACTTGTCGTTTGCACATAGGACATTCAATAAGCTTTAGCGTTGCAGCTAAGTAAGCTCTAGGGTACCTCGTAGGACACCCTTATGCAGCAAAGTCAAACTGTCAGTATCATTGCAAAAGAAAAAGTGTCACATCATATTCCCAATCGGTTTAATTCATTTGTCATCATTACCAAGTTCATTAATTACTTTATTAAAAACTGTCATTGTCATATTGCTGCTAAAACATAAGTTAAAGTATGTTTAGTAGTAACAACTTTACAATTAATGCTGTCATAATCTAAATTACTATTTCCGCAATTATTATTATCATAATTAATGCTGTTATAAAAAAATTTAAATTTTTATGAAATTTTGGGATGTTACAGTGGAAGAACTACAAGCCCCCGGGATGTAGTCCATGCAAATAACGACAACTTCTATGCTTAAAGATGCCAGAACACGTCTCTAACTTCACACAAGTTTCTATACAATTTTAACCTAATTCTACTGTTAAATTTTATCTTGACAGTTAAGTGAATGCATGAGGTGTAGACTAGAATTTAAAAAGATGCAAATCTTAACTACATGAAAATGCAAATATTTTGTTTTTCTTTTCGATGAAAACTAGCTAAGGTAAGGAGAAATCTTTTTTGTTTTCGATAATGAAATGAACAAGTACCTCTATACCTTCAAAATCAACCGAAAAGTCTCAAAAGCACTCTTTCAATAATCCAATAAAAAATGAATAATAAACCAAATCCAAATGTTTTCTCCTTTTTGTCTTTTCAAGTTAAGTGAATCTATGAAAAAAATGAAAAGAAGAATTTCCTTTTGAATGCAATAACTCCTTATTTTCCAAAATAATGATCGAAAAGTGGGAAGAAAGTAAAAAATGCAAGAATTTTCACTGTCTTTGGAATGCTTTGCAAAAGTTCGAATGCACTTATAATTTCAAGGAAATGATGTATAACTTTTTCAAACCCAAGAAAATGCAAGCCAATAATGATCTTCTAAAATTTTCAAAGATTTTTAATACTTGTCCCAAAGCATAAAAATTCCGTACAACAATTCCAAGAAACAAGCTTGAAATGAAGATAATGAACAACTTTGATTTTCTAATTAAGGTACTCAATAGATCTAAGAATTATACCACTTTCCAAACCTATATTCAGAAAAATCAGAGAATATACTACTGCAAAATTCGATTGATTGGAAACTCTCAAAGAAAAATAATCACCCAAAATCTAAAAAACACACAAAAACACACAAAATTGAGCAAAATCACAACGATCAAATATGGGAGGGCTTAGAAGTTAGATTGAAAAGATAAAATGACCTGATAAGGAGTCACAAGATTGAGTGTGCTCATGGGGGATTGAAATTTCCCACAACGAGGGATACACCCGCTTGACTATCTAGGACTCAAATCAATGTTCAAACTTTAAAAAATAAGCCAAGGATGAAGTATGCTGGGTCTAGGGGGTTTTGTAGTAGTGAAGAAAAACACATAGAAACTCAAAAACTAATCCAAAGACAACCTTTGAGAATTCTTGCATTGAGTGCTAAATAATGAAGGGAGACGCACTCTGTAAGGGTGCACCAGAGCATTGGAAGACCCAATGACGCGCTTTGCACACTGGGTAATTGCATCAACAACACAGGATGTAAACTGATAGAGAGCGTCAGCGGTGCAGTTTACTAACAGGTTAAGTGCGTTAGAATTACAGTGACGCAGATGATGAATGGCCCAAGTATGTCGGGCGGGATCTAAGCAACAAAAAATAAAAATTCTCCAAGAATAAAAAATGTAGAAGGCTCAATAAAGATACCAAACAGAGTCTGGATAGCTCGGAGACTCTCCGATGGTCAGATCCAAAAATAAAAATAAAATTTGAGGATAGAGGCTAATTGGAAAGAAATCATAGAAACCAAAAATGTAATGAAGTCAAAAATCATGGACCACTATCCCCAGTGTGGTCACCAAATTTGTTTACGGACAATCTATATGAGCGGACTCAAATATATGTCCCTAGTCTGAATGGTTCATATCTAGAACAAATGAATACATAACAAAAATACCCTTCCTAGATTAATTGAAATGTAAGACAAATGAAAGAGATGGTTTACCTCAAGTGTGGAGTTCCTCTCTCCTTGCTACTCCAAGTCCTGATCTTCAGATATTTAGCTGCAAAACCAGACAAAATATGTGGAAACAAACAAGTAATAAAAGCACATGGATGTGAAGTGATCTAGATCAACAGTCAATGAAGTTAATCCTAAACATTATAAACACAACAACGTTTATGGAAATAACTTGTATTAAATGTAATAATAAAAAGTACAAAGGGAGAGATGTTACGATCGATGGTTTGACATCATAACCTCCTTCCAAAAATCCTAGCCTCCAAGATCAAATGCTTAGCCTCCTAATGGATGAACAGGACCACCTAGAGAAATTTCACCAGCATATAGGTACTCTATCCTTCCTATTTTAAGAATGTATAGGGGGTTCATATATATAGAGCTAAAGGGCTAGGAGAGGTTGAGGATTTAGGGGAGAGGCTTAAGGGATCATCCCACTAGACAAGGGGATCGAATTCCACCTTTCCAGATAAGTAGGGATAAGTCTCCACGCCATCCAAGCTTCGAGAAGTCACTTGAAGCTTCTCTTTATCCATTTTAACCAACTGCGATGCACCTCGCACAAGGGAAACATGCGCCAAAGAGAGATCAAAGCACCTTGTACAATAGCACACTGTGTCACTGATGCACTCTGCTAAGGTGCAAAGCGCTTCACCTTTAACCTGACGCACCTTGCTGGACAACAGGGCGCGTTAGAGTGACAACAAAAGGTTAAAGGGAATGGCAACAACTTCTCTTTCAATGTTTTTAGCTCAGGGAATTTAGGGATCAGGGCATACAGAGGACACATGACTCATGATGATGATATTTTGGTGTAACACAAGTCCTTGTTTACATGCAACTGTACACACCAGAAATTATTTTTCTAGGTCTGCAATTTTCAGAATTGGAGCATTTGTAAGAAGCTTCTTCAATAACTGGAAGCTTTCCTCACATTTATGTGTCCATTCAAATTTCATTCCCTTATTTTGCAAGGAAGTGATTGGGTGTGAAACCTTGGAAAATCCTTCAATAAATCTTCTATAGTAACCAACAAGACCCATAAAAGATCTCACACCTGTCACATTCTTTGGAGTTGGCCAATTCATAATAGCTTCAATCTTTTCTGGATCCATTGATATTCCTTCATCTGAAATAATGTGACCAAAGTAATGAATTTTATTTTTATAAAAGTCACATTTGCTTAGATTTGCATACAACTTATGCTCCCTTAACAATTGCAAATCCATCCTCAAGTGTTCTTCATGGTCCTCTTCATTCTTAGAGTAAATAAGAATTCCATCTAGAAACATAAGAACAAACTTCTCCAAATATTTGTGGAAAATGTTATTCATGAGACACATGAAAGTATCTTGTGCATTAGTGAGACCAAATGGCACCACTACAAATTCATAGTGTCCATACCTTGTTCTGAAGGCTGTATTGTGAATATCTTATTCCTTGATCCTTACCTGATGGTAACCAGACCTCAATTCTGTCTTTGAAAATATCTTTGCCTCTCTCATTTAATAAAAAAGATCATCAATTCGAGGTAATGGGTACTTTTTTTTCACTGTCACTTTATTCAGTTGCATATAATCAATGCATAACTTGAGTATACCATCTTTATTCTTCACAAATAGTACTGGTGCTCCCCATGGAGACACACTTGGCCTTATGTACTTATTTTCCAATAATTCTTGCGATTGCATTTTCAACTCTAATAATTTTGGTGTGCTCATTCTGTAAGGTGTCTTAGACACTGATGCAGCTGATGGCATAAGATCAATTGTGAAATCAATGTCCATATTGGGAGGAAGTACTGACACTTCATTGGGAAACACATCCCTGAATTCTTGTAGCACATGATAGTCTTCCAAATTTGGAATTTCATTTTCTGTTTTGTCCAATATATGGGCTACATACAATTGACAACTTTTCCTACAAAAATTCTTCAGTTGCATGTCTGAAATATGCCTAATTGAATTTTTCTTTGGAATTCCTTTCACAAACCTTGGGTTTCCTTCATCATCAATGCACTCAAAAATCTCGTTGTACCAATCAAGTTTAACTCCATGTGCTTCTAACCAGTGCATTCCAATGAGAATGTCATATGAACCAAGTGGTAAAATATTCAGATTTGCACAAGTGGACAGTCCACCCATGTCTAATGGACATTTCTCCACCATCTCACTAACTTTTCTCTTGGTTCATGTGGCTATTTGAACCAACCATGATTTACTATGCTTGGTTTTCTTGAAAGCACAAATCTCAACAATTTTAGGATTGATATAACTGTGAGTAGATATAGGTTCAATCAAAATAGATATAGATTTCTTATCAATCTTACCTTCAACCTCAACCACAATTGATTGATGATTTGCTTGGTGGTCCTATAGTGTAGCATAAATCCTAGGGACAGTCCTTGCCACTTGACCCACAATTTCAGCTTCTTGAATGTTGTGAACTTGCTTTGCACTCCCATTCCGATGTGGAAAATTTCTAAGCAAATGGTCCTCTCCACATCCCCAACATTGAAGTGGCTCTCTTGGATGATTTTTGAAATGAGGAGGCTTGAACCCTTTCTTCCATTGTTCAAACTTATTATTCTTCTTGTCCTTCCATGCTTTATGGAAATATTACTTGATTTTGGCTTGATCATAACAATACTTAACCTTTCTTATGGTCTAATCTAGAGTTTGAGGCTCATAAAACTCAATCCTATCTTTGTAGGACTGAGGAAACCCACTTAGAAAATGCTAAATTTTGACTTCGTCATCTCTGATATACTTGACATATCTCAACAACTCCAAGAATTTATTTGCATATTCCTCCATAGTCATTTGGCCCAACTTCAATTCATGGAATTCTTTAATTTTTCCATCACAGTACCTATCAGAGAGGTACTTTTGCTTGAAGTATTTCTTGAATTGCTTCCACACTAGCTTCCTTTCATAGTTCTTCTTCACTTTCCTAAGGTGATCCCACCATATAGAGGCTCTCCCATTCATATTGAAGATATCCACTCTTGCTTTCATATTTCTAGAGTATTCTTGGACTTGGAAATACTTCCTCATCCCAAGAAGCCAAGCCTCAACTTCTTGACCAGATTTTATCTCACCATCAAATATAGGAGGTTTGACCTTCTTAAATTCTTTATGTGAGCTGTTCTTTGAAGACCTCTTCTTCTTCTTCTTATGAGATGACAATCTTGATCCTTAAGTGGAATCCTTAGACTCAAGTGACTCACTATAATATATTTATGGAGTATATGACCTGCCTCTAGAAACTCTTCTTGAACTATGGGACCTCTTATGAGAATGCCTCCTTGAGCTACTCCCACTCTTCTCCTGATTTTTAGAATGATGTCTAGAGTTAATATTTCTCTGAATGTCTGTCATACTTTGGAGCATAACTGCATTCAGCTGATTCTGCTCTTCTTGAGCTCTTAGCAGTCTCTCATTGTCTGCTCTATAACTCTGCAGCTCCACCCTTAGGCTCCTCATGGTCTCTGCAATGTCTAGGGGAGTTACTTGGTTTCTCCTACCATTGGATTATGTCTCTTCATTCTCAATATGTATATTTTATCCCATTGCATCTACCTCAACTTCATAAGGATCCTGTGCATCATCCATGATGATGACCCTCTTGGCCCAACCAAGATCTGAGGTGTCTCAACTGTACTATACTCACTGTTGACCCTTTAACAGTCACTTCTATGATTCTGAATATGCAAAAGTGTTGATATAAACACATTTGTTATATTTATTACAGAATACAAATCAATTTTCATGTATTATGGAAATTACCCACATTAACAGTTTTTGTCAATTATGGCTACAAGCACTTTTCTGATCAAATTATAAAAGCATATGAATCACCAATTCATGATTTAACCCTATGAAATTGTTCCCCATTGGAAAATATTTCTAATGACTATAAATATGCCCAGATTTGACTCCCGAGGACAAATTTACAGTCCTTCAAAATTGCTAATTTGGCCCAAATTCTGCACTTTTCCTATAAGTGCGTTTAACCTCAGAGGCCAACTTTAGCCACATGTAGAAGACAATTTATGGAGAACCAGAACAATTTATCTATTGGCCTAGATAATGCACATAACCATGCTGACTCAACAATTTTTGGTTCCCCGATCGGATGCTCTAGTCACCTGCTATAAACTCTTGAAATTGACTACTTTTGTATTTTTCCACTTCTGCCAGACTTGGAAAAATTATGTAGTCCTGTAACATCCACCCTCAGAATCCAAAATGTGACTAATTTTTGCTACTCTAATGAACGCTGCTAAAATCCAGATCCAACTTTGTTGATAAAAAAGAAAAGAAAATGGGGGTCAAGGGGGCTTTCCCCCTTGCGGCTTCCACTGCTATAGGGAAGGTCGAGGGAAGTGCCCTCATTTTTTTGTTTTTGTAAATAGTTCAATTTCGCGCAATATGGAGGTCATCGATGTTAGCGAGGACGGCCTTTGAGAGGCTGAAGAAGATTGAGTCGTGACTCCTTATACCTTGACCTTATTGGGGACATGCACATGGAAACAAATAAAGATAAGACCACTCTGATACCATTGATCTGGATTTATGAGGGAACAAAATGAAACAAAAAAATATGACAGAAACATAGAGATATAGTAATACTCAATTTCTATTAATGAATGGAATATGAAAGAACTGTAAAAATGTAGAGTGAAATGAGCTCGCTAGAATGGTGGCAGCTTATCTCTTAGAAGAGAAGTGATGGCTATGCACAGTCACAATAAGTGTGTTTACAATGAGGCCAAAAGTGCCTTTTAACATCAAGAATCAGTGAGAAAACCCTAAACATCCAAAACCCTGACCCCAGAAGATTAAATGCCAAAAGGTTTGTGGGCCGTGATGTGGTTAGTTGATATGTCAACTTCCTGGTGGTGTAACTTTTGCATACAATATTCGTTTGGGATGCTTGATAGCCTGTCAAAAGGGTCTAGCGAACAAGTAAACATTATGAACATACCAATAGATTCCTTTGGCTATGTACTAGGCATTTTTGTGCTAAAAAAACGTTGTTTAGGTCCTCAAAACAACTGTTAACACCTAAAAATCGCACACATGCAACATTTCGATGATTCATCTAGTAAGGAATCATCAACATAAAGAATGCATATCACCACATGCATCCTCAATAGATCCAAAACACAAAATCAGTCCATAAGTGCCAAGGAATAGTCAAAACAAAGGGGTAGCGCGGGTAATACACAGTTGACTCTCGCTATAGCGTAGGTTATATGAACAACGCCCGCGCTACACCTGCACGGATTTTCCTTCGATAGCCGCACTACTGTCAAAACAACGAGATCACTCACTCTTAGCGGTGCATTGAAGACCCAATCCCCCCAAAGTTTCAAATTCATCTCCTCACACACTTGGTGGCATCAATCAACCCCCCTTGTGTACCTTGGAGCTAGTTCATGAAGGAGGAGAGTTCACATTTGGATCTAGTTTTTTGTTGGCCACATCTTGGCCTATAAAATAAATCCATTGGCATGAATTTTGTAGAGAGAAGAGTAAGGTTATGCTAGTGGATTTGAGTTGGAGCTTCCTACAAGGGAACCCAAACCTAGTGACCACATTATCAAAAATAAATATTGCTGTTGTCACAATCGTGTAATCCATTACTGGTGCAACTTCAATCCATCACGTCAAATAATCAGTCACGGTAATTATATGTCGCGAGCCTATTCTTTTTCCTACGAAGTCAACTACCCATTTGACGAAAGATTGTAATGTTAGTTGAGGTACTAGCGGCATTTTGTCCCTTCATGATGGTTTCCCTGTTCTTTGGCATACATCACAGTTCTTTGCGTAATCTGCAGCATCTCCATGCACTGTTGGACACCATAGTCCATCCCTAAGTATATTCCTAGCAGTGGCACGCCCTCCATAGTGTTCTCCTATGATCCCGTTGTGAGCTTGTGCTAATATTCTTTCTTGTTCATGTGGAAGGACTCATCGACGAAGGATTTCATCTGGCCCCATTTTATAGAGTTGAGCTGCGATTAGCGGAAAGTCAGTAGCCCTAACAACTAGCTTCTTTTTCTGACTGGTAGTGAATCCTTTTGGTGCACATCCTATAGTCAAGAATTGAATGATTTGCTCATAATGGTCATTGACCATTCCAATTCGAAATAATTGCGCATCTGGTAAGCCCTCATCAATTCTTCTTGGTTCTTCACCTAACTCAATCTGGGATAGGTGGTTAGGTCCTGCATTCAATCTCCCTGGTTTCACAATGATCTCAAAGTCGAATTCTTGGAACAACAGCAACCAACGATAGATCTTTCCCCCCAACACAGGCTTATTGACCAAGTATTTCAATGTAGAGTGGTCAATAAACATTTTGAAATGTCCTCCAAGTAGGTAGTGTCAGAATTTTTGTAGTGCATAGACCATTGCTAGGCCTTCCCTTTCTGTTGTCGTATAGTTTTTCTCCGTAGTGGACAACTTCCTACTTGCGAATGCAATCAGATGATCAATCAATCCTTCTCATGGCTAGGTCAATATCACTCCTAGTGTTACTGAAGACGAATCCACATGAACATGGAATTATTTTTTCCAATCGGGAAAGACTAATATTGGTGCTGCGACCATCTTTGATTTCAGTATATCGAGGCTCTTCTGGCATTCATCATTCCACTCAAACTTAGCATCCCTTTTTAACAGTTTTCCCATTGGCATTGTGATCGCTGCATATGCCCTGTTGAACTTTTTGTAATACCTAATATGTCCCAACATCGCCCTTAGTTGCTTCACTGTCATTGGTGGTGGTAAGTTGACAATGATTGCAATCTTCGCTGGGTCAACCAACATCCCTTCCTTTCATACAATATGTTTTAACAAAATCCCAAATGTAGCGTAGAAGATGCACTTCTTCAAGTTCAACAAAATTTGATGTTATCAACATCTCTCCAGGATCAGCCTTAGATTCGCAACATGGTCCTTAACTAGTCCTATTACGGTCCATTCATCCATATCTATTGCGAGGAATTTATGAATGAAGTCTTTGAATGCAGCAACAACTAATCTTGAAAAGATTGTCGAGGCATTTTTAAGACCAAATGACATTACTGCGTATTGAAAACAACCCCATTCTATTACAAAAGTTGTCTTATGTTGATCCTCCTTCGCGATCTTTATTTGCTGGTATCCTGAGAATCCGTCTGTAAATGAATATATGTCCCGACCTCCGATGCCTTCTAGTACTTTGTTAGTGAATGGTATAGGGAATGGATCGTGAAGACATGCATCATTCAATTTCCTTATATCGACACAAATCCTGATTTCACTAGTCTTCTTATCTTGGACAACCATTGGGATGATCCATTCGGATTCCTCCACAGGCTCTATGATTCATGCATCCAACATTCGCTCATCTCAGATTCCACTCGTTCCTTGTACCTGGGATTCAATCTATTGGGTCACTACTTTACCGGCTTCGCATCAGGTTTGAGTGGAATCTTCATTTCACCCAGGTCCTCGGAAATGCCTTTCATTTCTGAAAATTTCGTTGGGAACAAATCTTGAAACTCATGTAGTAGATCAATAACCTTTGCAATGGTCGAATCATCCCAGTAATCTCCAATACTTGCAAACTTGGGGTTTTCCTCCGACCCAAGATTAACCTTCTTGATTCGTAGTGGCTGTTGGAATTTGTTGAAGGGCATATCTGGTGCTTCGACATCCTGATTTCCTTCTGAATCTAGTACATAAACAATTCGTGGGTAATCCTCTTCATCAGGTCCTCCTGTCACATTGCAGCACTCCACCAACATTTCTGGTGTCATAGTCCACTGTAATCCCATTGGTTTTTTCATAGGGACTGCTTCAAGTACCTTCTCCCGAATCTCCTGCAGTGCGTTATGGATGAAGGGGTTCTCATACGAGAAGCTGAAAGTTTGGCTAAAGCTAATTGTTAGCACAGGGTTAGGGCGCATAAAGTGCGGAAGCCGACAACGACAAAGAGGGCAATTGTGGAAGAAAGGACCATTCGCGGAGAATAAGGAAGCCGATGAAAGCGCACGTTATGGTTTAGTTAGGTAGAATAGGTCATTTGGACCGTTTTGTAACAACCTAGTTGTCTGTAAATAGGACTATGATTGTAAGCATAAGGGCATTCGAATCCGAAGAATTCAGTTGTAGTTGATCACTGTGATATCTCGCATCTATGTATTTTCTTATGTTCGACAAGTTCTATTTCATGTATATGGATTCACGATAAGTCGCTTGAAACTGTTCCTGCGAAGGTTGTATCGTATATTTTGAGATGAGTAATGCATGAGGATGTTCGATTATGTCTCTATTTTGTGTTGTGAATGATGAATGCCATATTAATGCTGCGATGTATTTAAGGTTTTGTTGCTTTGTCGATGTCGATTAAATCTGTAATGCGAATGTTGATTACATGTTGAATATATACTTGAATTGTTAGCATAATGCAAAGGCAAGATCTCTGGTTTCTGTAGCGATAGAGTAAGGGTTAATGCATGTCTTCTCCCTACTGCGAAAACGTGGTTCCTGCAGCACCCCTTGGACATCTCGGGTGAGACCTCACTCTCTCTGCGAGTGTTGCTAGAAAGGGTAAAACCTTTCCAGGTCGATTCCTAAGGGTGTTTAGTTGGTGTTTGTTGACAGCAATGCGAAGTGAACCCCCGTCGACAGAATTGTGTGAACAAATGGTTCCATTGTTGAGACCCTAGTGCGAAGAGAAAAAGAGAGGACATGCTGTGGCATCCAATGAAATCGGAGATCGAGGATTGGTTCGATAAGAAGGCATAGGAGTTTTCCGAAGAAGAGAATCTCCAACACGAATGGTCAAAGACTCAGTGGTTATAGAAGTATATATATTTCGACGTCCATGAGATATTTTTCTGCGAATCCCCAATATTGCTGCATGAGTGGTTGGCAAAGTTAACATTCCAAAAGAAGAATTGCCAAGGTGGCAAACTTGAACATTGGACATCTGAGTTGATCCAGCAATTGAAGCGAGTGGGTAACAGGGAATCTCAAGTTGTTGACGTCTGGGTGAATAATATTATAGAAGGATATATTACTGAATTCATCGTCGATACGATCAATTCATACAGTGACGCAGAAAGGAAATTTTTCAAGGGACCCCGCAGAATGTTTCTGCTGTCGCTCAAGTTGTGGATTAAAATGCTCATATGTGAAAAGGGTATATTGAGAATGAACTATGATGAGTAGAGCCCGGTGTGTGGAGGTTGTGGGTACCGCGTGAATGTGGGTTTGATAGAATGATGTGGGGTAGATGGACATGAGTGATGACGAGTTTTTAGAAGAAGTTGAGGAAGGTTGTGGTACCCTGCGAAGCGGGGTGAGGTTCCGGTGGCCAGAGAAGAAGAGGAGGACTGAGAGAGAGTATTCTGAGGTGACCAGAACAGAGGACTATGGGACAAGACCACACGGGACGAAGCGAACTCACTGCGATGGAGAAAGCGACCAGGATACCCTTGAAGCTGAAGGACAGACCCAAAGTTACAACATACCCACAACCCCGCGCACTACACCAAATTTTGGAGAATGAAATGTAAATTCATCGCAGTGCTGCTCAAAGTGTCAGAACAGTGGTAAAAGTAGTGGATCTGTAAATAATAGTAGGAGCGCAAGAATGGCAGGTGACGACGTAAAAATGCCAACTTTCCATGGTAAGGTGACCGAGGATCTCGAACAATATTGGTTTTTGTGTGAATCAGTGTGGACTGTGAAGCAGGTCCAGGACAAAGATATCAAAAAGGAACAGCTAGCGACGACCCTCAGGGGCCGTGCGCTATACTGGTATATGAAATTTACTAAGGTATCGATAGGGAGTCCAGATAAAACACTACCATAGATCAAGGTGAGAATGATTGGTGGATTTAGAAAAATAAAATTTGAGTCACAGTATATCATAGAGTTGAAAGAAGTCAAGCAGTTTCCGAATGAATCGGTATGGGAATTCGACTAGTGATATAAAACTCTAATGGAAAGGGTGAGTTTTTGAAAGAGCGATATGTAGCATAAAGAGTGGTTCATCATAGGATTAGTGCTACATATTCATGGACAACTGATGCAATAGAAAATCATAACCCAGGAAGAAGAATTGGAGATTGCAATGAAGCTGGAGGCTTCACCGGTTGGCGAGACAAGCATAGGCATGGACCGAATACAAGCGTAGTTGGTAAATCTGATGATCCAGCTCCAAGATATTAAAAAGGGAAAATAAGTGTGAGAGGAAATGTTGTTTGGATATCCACATCATCTTTTTCAGGATCTTGCATGCAATTAGGGTTTGCATGCATCCCAGTCACCAGGTTGATGCCTCTAGCACCTTAGCCACCTTATTCTAGCACCCGAGAGCCACTTACTTCAGAGTTTTAGCCCTCCTAGTTAGGAAGGCGCCCACTTCTCACCTACTTCCAGAGAAGGGCGCACTTCTTCACCTACAACTGCAGTTCCATTTCAGTTACACTCAGTTAACTTTGATTCTCCCTGATTTGAGGCTAGTTTCACTCCCGATTGACTGTTTCACTTCCGTTGGACCTCCAGATTGACTAGATGACTTGTTCTGACTTCAGTTAGCCTCCCATGTGCCCTCCACTGAGCCTACTTCCCTTAATCAGTGCTACACACTTTAGTTACACTTAGTTAGACTCAGATTGACACCTGGATGATTGGTTCTTGTGCATTGATGACCACCACCGATTGATGATGAGGACTCCTAGTTGGAGTCAAGCTACTCCATTCAGTGATTCGAATGACCTCCTTAGGAAATTTGAATTTCTCAGTCATTGTTACTATATTCTATTGTAATCATTCACCCTTACTGGGATATTGAGCACTGATGCATGTTTTGCACAGTTTTACACCATATTTTCTATTTTCATCTGTTGTGATTGATTTACTTGTTCATTAGATCTGCCGTGACTAATTTTACATGGTATCAAAGCCATTGCAGGGACAAGATTTCTTTTCTATAGGTGTTTCTACAAGAAGATTTGAGTGAATTGCTTAAAAATTGCAAAATTTTTTGGCATGAAAGATCTCAAGGGCATTCGCTCCTGTGCATGCAAAGCTTGAAAATACATCCAATACCACTCCAGAAGCTTGAGTTTCCACATAATTCCTAGATCTGATACATTGGACCCATTCAACATTGTTTGATCTCCAATCCCAGGTGTGATGCAACTCTAAAAGGGTGGATTGTTCGACCTCATTGTTCTTGGTTTATTGTGATTTGCAGGTTATTGTCTCCATCATTTGCATTCGCTACTCTGCCCTTGCAAGCTCCTCTACATTAGTGTGCACTCGCTCCTAGCAATGGAATACTCTTCTTCAAAGCCTATCCTCACCCCATTCAATTATTTTGATTGGAAAGATGATATGGAGATCATATTACGTTCAAAAGGTTACTACCGAGTCACTCTTGGTCTTGAATTGGAGCCAAACAACTTGTCAGATAGAACCAAACACTACAACAAGCTTGATGAAGCTTATGGTCTACTTTGTCTCTCCATCTCCAAAGATCTTCACTTCCATCTCAGCGGATTGAAGAATCCAAAATCTATATGGGAGCAACTTGAAACACTATTTGGCAAGCAGGACGAGCTTAGGGATTTTCAATTAGAGAATGAATTGATTGCCCTTAGTCCCGAGAATTTCGATACCATTAATGAATTCTTCACAAAATTCAAGAACTTGAACTTGCAGTTGAAGAACAATGGAGTTATCAAAGAGGATAAAAAATTGATCCTCTCCATTGTCAGCAAGCTTGGTAAAGATTATTCGGTATTTGTCTCTACTTTCAATTTCGGTCGGCTAACTACCACGAATTGGAAGATGCCTACGTTGAATGCCTTCATTGAGTCCGTCACAAAAGAGCATGACAAATTGATTCAAATGGGGTCCATAAGATCGAAAGATTCAACCCTATATGTTCAAGGACCCAAGATCTCGAATGGTAAAGGAAAGCAAAAGAAGGATAAGCCCAAATTTGAGCCTCACAAGCAAAGAGAGAAAGGAAAATAGACGGATGCACCATCCAGTTCAAAGTTCAAGCAAAAAGGCAAAGAAGGTAACCAAAAGTCTAAATGTACTTATTGCAACCATGGATTTCACCCCGAAAGTTCATGTATGAAGAAGACTATAGATCAAATGGCCCTCCTTTTGGAAAAGAACAACATAACTCTTCCTGACGGTGCAAGGAAGAAGGATAGGAATGATGATCATGAAAGAGGACAAGCACTTATGGAAACTGTTTCGAAGCCCACTACTCTCTTGATAGATTCGGGTGCATCGAATCATATGGCTGCAAATATTGATTCTTTTTCTTCATTCGATCCAAACAGCTCCATCCCAATCCATTTGGGAGATGACTCAAAAATTTCTTCAAAGGGCAAAGGTACGATTCATGTAGATCATGGAAGCTTTCAGAATGTTCTCTATGTGCCTTCCTTGGCTTCAAATCTTTTTTCTGTGTATCAAATGACACACACTGGTGAACCGAAGCAAGTTACATTTAGCCCTAATACAATTGAAATTTCTGATATCAAAAGTGGAAGACTTGTTGCAGTCGGAAAGGCAAACCACACTGCAAAATGCTATGAGTTTTCACACTTTATTCCGCTTGCAAAGCCCATTTCTCTTCGCACACATGGTAATGAGGTTAGTAGGATTTGGCATGAAATATTTGGACATATTAATTATAAGTATTTTCTGCTTCTATCAAACAAATCCATGGTAGATGGTCTTCCACAACTCCGTTCCTCGAAGGGAATATGCACTGGTTGCATTATTGGGAAGCACCCCGAGCACAGATTCGACTGCGGCAAAGCTAGCAGAGCTTCTACAGTTTTGGGGTTGATACATTCTGATATCAGCGGTCCACTGCCCCATATGTCATTAAATGGTTCAAGGTATGTTTTGACATTTATTGATGATTTTTCCCGCTTTACATGGGTATTCTTTCTCAAAAACAAGTCAGAAGTGCTTGGAAAATTCAAGGATTTTAAGGCTTCTGTTGAGACTGCCACTGAGAGAAAGATCAAAGCTCTTAGATCTGATAATGGTGGAGAATATATCAAGTCTGAGTTTCTGCAAATTTGTGCCCAAAGCGTAATTTAGATCCAACATACAGTTCCCTACACACCCCAGCAGAACGGTGTAGCGAAAAGGAAAAATCGGTCACTGAAAGAGATGGCTACATGCATGATTGAATCAAAAGGTTTGGCTGCAAATATTTGGGCTGAAGCAATCAATGTTGCTGCATACATACAAAACCGTGTTCCACATTCATCCGTGAAAGGTATGACTCCTTTTGAAGCATTCTTTGGTCACAAACCGGATGTGTCAAATTTGAGAGTTTTTGGCTCTACTGCATGGGCTAGAATTCCTTCCAAGAAGAGACGAGCTTTGGATCCACAAAGTATTGAGTGCATACTGATAGGATATGGGGAAGAATCAAAAGCATTTAAACTCATGGATATCAGATCTAAAAAGATATTCATAGAGCACAGTGTGCAATTTGAAGAACCGCTTCAAGAATTGCAACTAGTCGAGGAAGAGATTGCCGATTCACCGCCTTCACCAGAAGAAGATCCGTGCAGCGATAATGAAGGTATGAGTTATGATATTTCTGATAGTTTAGCAGCACATGATGATCATGACATATCAGGTTCGGAATCCGACCATTATGATCCTCCTCAGTTACCAAAGTGGGCCCAAAACACTCTTCAATCTGTTGGTTCGAACCTTGGAAATCCTGCTGATCTGAGACGAACAAGAGCATAATTTCAAAGAGCAGGTATGGCTCTTTCTATTGCTGATCCATTACCTCCTGAGATTTGTTATTTGATGGCTGGTTCAGATCCCACATCATACTATTCTGCCCACCGATATCCGAGATGGCAAAGTGCCATGGATTAAGAGTACAGTTCTCTTCAAAAGAACAACACATGGGAGCTAGTTTCTCTTCCACCTGGAAGAAAATTAGTGAAGTGTAAATGGGTCTACCACACGAAAGTTGCTGCTGATGGCTCTATCAGCAAATACAAATCAAGGTTGGTGGAAAAAGGTTTCTCCCAAGTCCAAGGAGTGGACTACACTGAGACCTTTGCACCGGTTGCAAAGATGGATTCCATCCGCCTTGTTTTGGCTATTTCTGCATCCAAGCACTGGGAAGTGCACCACATGGATGTGAAGAGTGCATTTCTACATGGAGACCTTACTGAAGAGGTATATATGCATCTGCTAGAGATATACACATCAGATCCATCATGAGTTTGCAGATTGAAGAAATCTTTGTATGGGTTAAAATAGGCCCCAAGAGCTTGGTACGCAAAGATGGACTCCTTCCTTCTTTCTCAGAATTTCCAAAGATGCAAATCTGATCCGAATGTGTATATTCAACGAGTTAAAGGTAATTTGTTGGTTATTGTACTTTATGTTGATGATCTTCTCATTACTGGTAGCACTCTTACTTCAATAAACAAGCTAAAAACTGCCTTAAATCTAGCTTTTGACATGAGCGATTTGGGATTGCTGAGTTAATTTTTGGGCTTGGAGATAGCTCAAAATTTTGACGGGATCACTATATCTCAGCAAAAATATGCTTCCGAACTATTATTGAATTTTAATATGGCTGAATGTAAGGCATCCCCATTCCCATTCCTCTCAGGAATCAGTCTTGAGGAGGGAGATTCTACACCACTTGCAGATTGCAGTATGTATTGACAGTTGATTGGTTCACTACTTTATTTGACACACTCAAGGCCTGATATTTCATATGCCGTGAGTGCCATGTCAAGGTATATGCAGTAGCCACATGAGCTTCATTGGCGAGCAGCCAAGCGGATCTTGCAGTATGTGCAAGGTACGAGACAGTTTGGCATACATTATGCTGCAGATTCTGAGCTTGATTTCATTGGTTTTACTGATTCAGATTGGGCAGGTGATAGAATTGATCGGAAGTCCACTTCCGGTTATGTTTTCATGATTGGTCATGGTGCTATTTGCTGGTCCAGCAAAAAGCAGGCAGCCATTGCACTTTCTTCAGCAGAGGTAGAGTATCGAGGGGCAGTCAATGCCTGCATTCAGGCAGTTTGGTTGCAGGGTATTCTTTCCAAGTTTGGTTTTGGTGGCACTACTTCGAATGTCCTATTTTGTGACAATCAAAGTGCTATCAAGATCTCCATAGATCCATTTTAGTGGCAGAGAACCAAACACATTGAGATTCATATGCATTACATTCGACAGTTGGTGCATGATCGCACCATCATTCTGCAATATTGCCCTACTGATGAGCAAATTGCAGACATCTTCACCAAGAGCTTCACTGAGAAGAAGTTCTCTTACCTCTGTTCACTGTTGGGGGTGAGTTCCATCATGGTGGAGATAGATTGATCCATTATTATGCTTTAGCTTGAGGGGGGGCTTTCTTCCCACTGGGTTTTCCCTCTTTCCTCACTTAGTTTATTTTCAGCATTTTTTGGATTATTGTATTGGGGTGACCTTTGGTCTTAGTTACCTGGGCCCCACAATATTTTTTGCACATCATAGTCTATCTTGAGGGGGGGTGTTCGGATATCCACATCATCTTTTTCAGGATCTTGCATGCAATTAGGGTTTGCATGCACTTTGCATGCATCCCAGTCACCAGGTTGATGCCTCCAGCACCTTAGCCACCTTATTCTAGCACCCGGGAGCCACTTACTTCAGACTTTTAGCCCTCCTAGTCAGGAAGGTGCCCACTTCTCACCTACTACCAGAGAAGGGCGCACTTCTTCACCTACCACTACAGTTCCACTTCAGTTACACTCAGTTAGCTCCGATTCTCCCTGATTTGAGGCTAGTTTCACTCCTGACTGACTGTTTCAATTCCGTTGGACCTCCAGATTGACTAGATGACTTGTTCTGACTTCAGTTAGCCTCCCATGCACCCTCCACCGAGCCTCCTTCCCTTAATCAGTGCTACACACTTTAGTTACACTTGTTACACTCAGTTAGACTCAGATTGACACCTGGATGACTGGTTCTTGTGCATTGATGACCACCACCGATTGATGATGAGGACTCCTAGTTGGAGTCAAGCTACTCCATTCAGTGATTCGAATGACCTCCTTAGGAAATTCGAATTGCTCAGTCATTGTTACTATATTCTATTGTAATCATTCACCCTTACTGGGATATTGAGCACTGATGCATGTTTTGCATAGTTTTACACCATATTTTCTATTTTCATCTGTTGTGATTGATTTACTTGTTCATTAGATCTGCTGTGACTAATTTTACAAATGTAGTGCACCCGCTTCAAGTCAAAAGGACATCATAAGGACCAATGCCCAGAGTTTCGTGAACATTTACAGTCTGGTGCATCGAATCCACTGAGCCAAGGAGGAATGTCGTGGTGTAGAATCTACCACACAAAGGGACATCGGGTAGAAGACTGTGTCTATTTACAAAAGATGGTGTCAAGCCAGTTAATTTGTATTGCAAATTTTGTCAATCAGTTGGCCATGAGGAAAAACATTGTAGGGCTTATGACCTGCTCCAAGAAAGGATTGCGGATACATTTTTCATGAAGGGAGAGGAGTGACCGCCAGTAGAGTAGCAAACTCACTATAATCAACAACTGAAGTATGAACAATTGCAGTATAGTCAACAACAATATGATCAATCACAGTATGGTCAACCACAGTATGATCAATAGCAGTATGGTCAACCACAATATCAACAACCCTAGTATGGTCAACCGCAATATCAACAACCGTAGTATGGTCAGCCACAGTACCAACCCTATGGTCAACCACGAGGAGGTTTCAGAGGGTGGTTCCACGGAGGTCGAGGCGCAAGTGTTGGTTGAGGAGGAAATTTTGGATGAGGTCGAGGGCTGGTTGTATGCTACAATTGTGGTTAAGTTGGGAATTATTAGAGAGATTGTTAGAGCCCAGTTCCGCAGTGCACATATTGCAGCGCATCGGACCACAGTGTGGAGGACTGTCCTCAGCCTATTGCGAATTGGAAAACTAAGAACATAACCCCACCTCCACTAAATTGGAATCAGAACCAGAATCCGCCTCCTAATGTACATAATATTTCGGAAGAAATAATAAGTCGACAGGTGAATGTTGCAGTAGTTACCAGGGGGGAGATGCGACAGGAGAAGACAGACCACAGTCGGGTGTCTGACTGAAGGTGAGAAAGCAAGTCAGATTCGATGTGGAAGTGGAAAGGGACACTTTGTTGAAAGTGCTGGAGACAATGAGGCGGATGCGACAACCACATACTACCCAGAAAGAATCTACCTATGACATGCCACCAACATTCGACACAACAATTTCAAAGAAAAAGATTAACCCCTTAAGGGATTTCCTGGAGAGCTGCTTGGAGATGGAAAAATATTGGGATGCATTGGTAGATATATCCATCTTACTACATAGACAGGAGGACGAAAGGAAAATTCGTGCAGTAAACCGACTGCATAAGAGGAAGACAAGGAAATAGATGAGGATGAGTGCGCAAATCGACGCATTCGACGTCGACAGTATTATTCTCGACTTGGGGTTGGATGTCAACATCTTGAAAAAGAAAACATGGGAGGTAATGGGGAAACCACAGCTGCAATGGTCCCCCGTACGGCTTCGATTAGCGAATCAGAGTAAGGTCACACCAATTGGACTGTTGTGTCATATCCCAGTTGAGATCGAGGGCCTGAAGACCTATGCAAATTTTGATGTGATAGAGATAGTCGACAACACCAACCCCTATCCAGTACTGTTGGGGATAAACTGGGTGATGGAGAACCAGGCCATCATAAACTTTAAGAAAAGGACCATGTCATTTGAGAATCGTGGCATGAGGGTAGTCGCACCCCTGGATCTAGTAGAAGGACAACAGTATTTCAAACCAACGCGGGATGAATTCACCGAAGGGTGGGACAATGTTTTTAATATCTATGAAGACTACGTTAATCCTACCACTGATGGAGAGAGTGCTAGCTCGACCTCATCAGATTCAGATGAAGCACTCAAGAACTAGAAAAACCGACTACATGAAGTGTCGTTCAGAAGGTGTGCACGGATCACCGAATCACTGCGACGGGTGGAAATAGAAGTGCGCAAACTGCCAACATATGAAGGTTTGCCTAACATGACTGAGTTCATCGCCGAGTTCGAAGAAAAATTAGCAGAACTGCAATGACTGCTGGACTTGGAGGAAACATTAAAGGCTACACGAGTGCGATGGTGGGTGGCGCATAAGTCAACAATAACAAATTGGCCATTATGTCGATGACTAATGGAGGCTAGATTCGGTGAAGATAAAGGATATCGTGGAAGAAAGTATAGTGGGAGTAGTGACCTAGGGGATCACTTGGAGCAATGTCAGAATGCATGGGGACCCATGCTGCAACAAGAGTGGGTCCACGTGTTCGTCCACACATTGGATGAGGTACCACGAAACTGGTATGTCGCAGCAGAACTGCGACATGGAATGACTATGTGGGAGGAACTGACTACCAACTTTAACAAAAATTTCAATTTCTCGAATGAAAACCCATTCATCCATAGCGCTCTGCATGTGGTATGGGAGAAGGTGCTTGAAGCAGTCCCAATGGAGAAAATGATGGTATTATAGTGGACTGTGACACCGAATATGCTAATGGAATGCTAAATCGTAACAGAAGAACCTGATGACAAGGACGATCCACAGGCCACTTACATACCAGAGTTAGAAGGAAGTCATAATGTTGAAGCACCTAAGATACCCTTCGACAAGTTTCAACAACCGTTGTGCATGAAGAAAGTCAATATTGGGTCGGAGGAAAACCCAAAGTTCACCAGCATCGAAGATTATTGGGATGATGCGACCATCGCAAAAGTCACAGATCTAGTATTGCACGAATTTCATGATCTATTACCAACAAAATTTTTCAGAAATGAAAGGAATTTCCGGGGAATTAGGCGAAATGAATATCCCACTGAAGGCTAATGAGAAACCAGTGAAGCATCAACCGTATCTGTTGAACCCCAAGTACAAAGAATGCATGAAAGATGAACTAGAAAGGATGTTGGAGGCAAGGATCATAGTACCGGTAGAAGAATCTGAATGGATCAGTCCAATGGTGATCCAAGATAAGAAAACCGACGAAGTCAGGAGCTGTGTCGACTTGAGAAAGATGAATGACACATGTTTACATGATCCATTCCTGACACCATTCATGGATGAAGTGTTAGAAGGCGTTGGTGGTCAGGAGATGTACTCATTCACAGACAGATTCTTCAGATATCATCAAATAAATATTGTGAAGGAGGACCGACAGAAGACCACCTTTGTAACAGAATGGGGCTGCTTCCAATATACAGTAATGCCATTCTGTCTTAAAAAAGCCCCAACGATCTTCTCCCGACTAGTTTTTTCGGCATTTAAATATTTCATTCAGAAATTCCTTGCAGTATACATGGATGATTGGACTGTGTATGGACTAGTGAAGGACCATGTTGCAAACCTACGGTTGATGCTGTAGATATGTAGGTAGCATCAAATTTCGCTAAATCTGAAGAAATGCATCTTCTGTGCTCCATCCAAGATTGCCATTATTGTTGACTTACCACCTCCGACAACAGTAAAGCAGCTAAGGGAAACATTGGGGCATAGGGGGTGTTACAGAAAGTTTATTAGAGGGTATGTTGCGATCACAATGCCAATAGAGAATCTATTAAAGAAGGATGCGAAGTTTGAATGGAACAAAGAATTCCAGAAGAGCCTTGACATATTAAAAGCAAAGATGGTCGCAACACCGATACTAGCTTTTCCTGACTGGACAAAGGAATTCCATGTTCACGTCAACGTGTCATCAGTAGCAATAGGGGTGGTATTGGATCAACTAGCAGGAGGGGCAATTGATCACCCAATTGCATTTGCCAACAGGAAACTGTCCACTGTGGAGAGGAACTACACAACAACAGAGAGAGAAGGGTTAGCCATGGTCTACGCATTACAAAAATTCTGCCACTACCTACTTGGAGGTCATTTCGATATGTTCACTGACCACTCGACATTGAAATATTTGGTCAACAAGCCTGTTTTGGGGGGGGGATTTTCCATTGGCTACTTCTATTTCAAGAATTTGACTTTGATATTATTGTGAAACCAGGATGCTTGAATGCTGGGCCTGATCACCTATCTCGAATTGAGTCAGGAGAAGAACCCCAAATCATCGATGAAGGATTACCAGATGCACAACTATTTCGGATCGGCATGGTCGATGACCATTACGAGCAAATTATTGAATTCTTGACTACAGGATGTGCACCAGAAGGATTGAATACCAACCAAAAAAATAAGTCGGTGGTAAGGTTGCTGACTTTCAGTTAATTGCAGGACAACTTTACAAAATGGGGCTAGACGAGATCCTTCGCGAATATGTTCTTCCGCATGAGCAGGAAAGGATACTAGTGGAAGATCATGATGGGATCGCAGGAGGGAACTATGGAGGATGTGCCACTGCTAGGAAGATACTTAGAGCTGGATTATGGTGCCCAACAATGCATGGAGATGCCGCGGATTACGCTAAGAGCTGCGACGTGTGCCAAAGAACAGGAAAACCATCGCGAAGGGATGAGATGTCGCTAGTACCTCAACTAATGCTACATGCATTCAACAAATGGGAAGTTGAATTTGTTGGGCCGATCAATCCACCAGGAAAAAAATGGGGTCATGATATATAATCACCGTGACTGATTATTTGACGCGATGGGATGAAGCTACACCGGTGATGGATTGCACAGATGAGATAGCAACAAGATTTGTTTTCGATAACGTGGTCACTAGGTTTGGGTGTCCAAAGGTACTGATGAGCGACCAGGGTACTCACTTTGTCAACCAAACTATCAGGGAAATGACAAAAGAGTTCCAAATTCAGCATCACAAAATTACCCCATAACACCCATAGGCGAATGGTGTGCTGGAAGCATTTAACAAGGTACTAGAACATGCGCTAATGAAGGTATGTAACAAAAACCGTGACGACTGAGATTTGAAGATTCCAACAATATTGTGAGCCTACATGACAACATGTAAACGTTTGACAGGCTAGACACCATTCAATTTAGTTTACGGACAGGAAGCAGTAATGGCAATGGAATACATTGTACCTAGTCTCCGCATCGCAACAGCCACCAGAATGAGCGATGATGGAGCACTTGAAGAACGGTTGGCGCAATTAGTACAACTTGATGAGGACATGTTTATTGCAGGATTCCAGCAATAGGTAGAAAATGATCGACATAAGGCTTGGCATGATCTCCATGTCAAGGCTAAGCATTTCCAGCATGGAGATATGGTGTTGCTATACGACAGTAAGTTTGCGAAGCATCCAGGTAAGCTCCAGATGCATTGGTTAGGCCCTTATATTATAAATTTTATCACTGATGGAGGTGTAGTACAATTACAAAATCTAGATGGGACTCTACTAACAAATCTAGTGAATGGAAGCCGATTGAAGCCCTATCGCCATAACCAGGCGCTTGGAGACTGAACTAGGGTTTCGCGAAAGAAAAGAAAAAAAGAAAAAAAGAAAAAAAGCAAGACATGGAAGATATGTCGAAAGCGCAAGCACCGGGAGTTGAAGTTCGTAGACAGTTAGCACGTGGCAGTCAAATCGGACCATAATTATAGCATTCAAGCATTGACGGAAGGCGACGACGATGGATGATGACTCACTTGATGGCAAAATTTAGGAGATCTGGGAAAGATTCGACGAATGAATTGGTAGTCATTCCTCAAACTATGCCATGATGGACAAGAACCGAGCGAGTTAAGCTATACAACAGATGGGTAGCTAGCATTATGAAGAGTTATTGAGCTAGAGGTGTGACGCTATGAAGTTGCAGAGTCTAGCAGTAAGGTCGGGAAGTAAGGAAGTTGCAAGGTATTATAGGGTCAGATTGTGCATTTCATTTCTAGAAGAAGCACCTAGGGTGCGCTAAGGGGAAAAAATACAAGTGTTCACGAGCAATTGATGGATGAAGATGCATAGAAAAACACAAAGGAAAGAGATGAAGTCTCACCCGAGATGTCTAAGTGAGTTGTAGGAGTTGGAAAAACCGTGGTCCCTCCGAACACAGAAACACCAAGAGTAAGGGAACACCGGCCCCAACAAAGGATGATCAAAGGTAAGAAACATATGTGCCAGAGTGTCCAACCCGTTCCACATTTTGGTGACGTCGATGAACTTTTGTCTAATCAAAAGCCAGGTTCGAGAGCATTAGATGGCCAAGCAGGGATAGATGATGAAGGTTTCAAGAGACTGGAGGATGAGTTCGAGAATTACATGACAATGATTAAGAGACTAGAGGATGAGTTCAAGAAGTACATGAAAGCGATCAAGAGACTAGAGGATCAATTCGAGAAGTACATAACATCGATCAAGAGATCAGAGGACGAGTTCAAGAATTACACAACAACGAACCAGAACAGTACTAGAGGTGTCCAGCTGAGGTGGCTCGAGGGCGAGCCACAAGTTTGTGTTAGAGTCCTGTTGGCACGGGGTTAGGGCGCATAAAGTGCAGAAGTCGACATCGACAAAGAGGGTATTCACGGAAGAAAGGACCATTCGCGGAGAATAAGGAAGCCGACGAAAGCGCAAGTTATGGCTTAGTTAGGTAGAATGGGTCATTTGGACCGTTTTGTAAAAACCTAGCTGTCTATAAATATGACTATGATTGTAAGCCTAAGGGCATCCAAATCTGGAGAATTGAGTTGTAGTTGATCACTGTGATATCTCGCATCTATGTATTTTCCTGTATTCGACAAGTTCTATTTCGTGTATATGGATTCACGATAAGTTGCTTGAAATTGTTCCTGCGAAGGTTGTACCGCAAATTTTGAGATGAGTTAATGCATGAGGATGTTCGATTATGTCTCTATTTTGTGCTGTGAATGATGAATATCATCTTAGTGCTGTGATGTGTTTAAGGTTTTGTTGCTCTGTTGATGTCGATTAATCTGTAATGCAAATGTTGATTACATGCTGAATATATACTTGATTTGTTAGCATAATGTGAAGGAAAGATCTCTAGTTTCTATAGCGATAGAGTAAGGGTTAATGCATGTCTTCTCTCTACTGCAGAAACGTGGTTCCTGTAGCACCCCTTGGACATATCGGGTGAGACCTCACTCGCTCTGCGAGTGTTGCTGGAAAGGGTAAAACCTTTTTGGGCTGATGCCTAAGGTTGTTTAGTTGGTGTTCATTGACAATAGTGCGAAGTGAACCCCTGTTGATAGAACTGTGTCAACACTAATAGTTAACTTTTCCCATGTAGTTGTTCTGCATCGCAGTTCTGTTGCGATATACCAGCTTCGCGGTACCTCGTCCAATGTATGGATGAATGCATGGACCCATTCCTATTTTGGTGTCATTCACCATGTGATTTGACACTCTTCCAGTTGATCCCTTGGGTCACCTCTTCCATTGTATTTTCTTCTGCAGTACCCTTCATTTTCGACGAATTTGAATTCCATTAGTTGTTGACATAGTGGCCATATTGTTATCGTCGACTTGTGTGCTTCCCACCACTTTGTTGGTGTAGCCTTCAGTGCTTCCTCCAACTCCAATAGTCTATGTGGTTTTGATACTCTTTCTTCAAATTCAACGATAAATATAGTCCAATTAGGCAATCCTTCGTATGTTGGTAGTTCGCATACTTCCATCGCTACCCATCTTAATGATTGGGTGATTCGTGCACACCTCCTGAATGATACTTTGTGTAGTTGATTTTTCAATTTCTCAAGTGCTTCATTGGAGTCTGACAATGCAAAGCTAATGCTTCGCCACCCCAATTTCCCATCGGAGATGGGATTAATGTAGTCCTATGATATGTTGTAGACATTATCCCATCCTTCTGTAAATTCATCCCGCATTGGTTCGACATAACTCTTCCCTTCTGATGGATCAAGTGGGGCAACGACCCTCATGTCGCGATTCTCAAACGACATTGTTCTTTTCTTAAAGTTGATCACAACTTGATTCTCCATTGCCCAGTCTATCCCTAACAACACTGGAAATAGGCTTGTGTTATAAACTATCTCTATAACGTCGAAGTCTGCGTAAGTCTTTAATCCCTCTATTTCGACTGGGAGATGACATAATCGACCAATAGGTGTGACCTTGCTCTGATTTTCTAGTCGAAGATGTATAGTGGACCATGCCAGCTGTGGTTTCCCCATTGTCTCCCATGTATGTTTAGTCAAGATATTTACATCTGATCCCAAGTCCAAAATGATATATTCAACGTCGAATGCACCATTCTGCGCAGTCATCCTCATTTCTCTCCCTGTCTTCTTTCTGTTCAATTGATTTACTATCCGATCCTGTCGTCCATCCTCCTTTCGGTGTAATGGGATAGTTATTTCTGCTAGTGCATCCTGATCTTTTTCCAGTTCCCAATAGCTTTCTAGGAAATCCCTCAAGGTGTTGATCCTTCCCAGCGTCATATTGAATATTTGTGGCATCTCATAAACGGGTTCTTTCTGGATAATAGGTGGCAGCTTAGTCCTTCTCATTGTATCTTGTGATTCTAAAAAGATCTTCCTTTCTGCTTCCACATCAAATTGAACTTGTTTCCTTGCTGTAGGAAGAATACTAGGCAGTGGCATGTCTTCCCCTGTCGCAGTCCCCCGTCTGGTCACTACTGCGACGTTCACAGGTCGACTTCTTATCTCTGCTGATATCTTCTGTACATTCAGAGGTGGATTTTGATTTTGATTTACATTTGGATTCTGTTGAGGTTGTGGTGGATTTTTAGTTTTCCATTTTGCAATCAACTGGGGACATTCCTCAACACTGTGGTACTCTGCACTGCAATAAGTACACTGCGGCGTCAGGTTCAGAAAATCCCTTTGATAATGTCCAACTTGACCACAATTATAGCATATAACTGGCCCTCGAACTCGTCCAACACCTCCACCTCGACCTCCACGTAATCCTCCTCTGAAACCTCCTCGTGACTGACTGTATGGATGTTGGTTATATTGCGGTGGCTGATACTGTGGTTGGTTGTACTGTTGATGTATTTATAGCTTTGGAAGATATTCACTTATATATTGTATGTATTACATTTGTACTTTATTGTATCCTCAACAGAGATGTATTATTCCTCCGGTTGGAAGTGTCGTCATTTGTATTTGCAAGTGTCGCAAGTTATATTGTAAGTGTCGTAACTTATATTTGATGGGTTATTAGACCACCTTAGAGGGGTCGACCTAGTGTGGGTCAAAGGGTTATTAGACCACCCTAGTGGGGTCATCCCAGTGACATGTGGATGGGTTATTAGGATTCCTTAGGAAGTTGGCCCAATTAGAGTAAAAGGCAAGTCAAGTCATTGTATAAATAGAGAGTGTGTCTCTCTCATTATATTCACTCACTCACTCACTTCACATTAGTGAGAGAGAGGAGGTGTGCACACAAGTGGAGGAGGATCAACTGCTAGGATACTATCTCTTATTTTGGGGTTTCATCTTTGTTATCTTTGTATTGGTGCTCATTCTATCTCTGAGGAAGTTGCGGGGTTTTTCACCTTCTTGGTTTTCCTCGGTGAAAAGCTTTGTGTCTCTTGTCTCTTATGTTTGATATACTGTACATGTTGTTCTCTCAGTTAAGATCCTATATCATATTGAATTAAATGATGAAAAAATAACATGGTATCAGAGCTATCCTGAAGGAAGGCATGGTATGGCATTTATGACACTTGTTGCACTTGCGACAAATTGGAAGCTAGGGCTTGGTATAGTAAAAAACGGTCATCATGGAACTTTCACTATAAATCCATTTTGGAAAAGGTTTAGGATCTAAAACATTTATAGGATGAATATTAAATGTTCATGTACCATGTGTCCAAATCTCAACCACAGATTTGTTGTACTTTGTGAGATATGATCCGTACAAGTTAGGGTTTCTGCCTCTTCCGGAATGCAATCCTAAACAGGTGACCTAGGAACAAAGGTCGTATCTCGGGATAGGAAGCTCCAAATGGAATTCCATAAAACGTGACAGTTAGGGCATGAACTGTAGTTTCATAGGTCCTGTTTTGAGAGGCCGAAACTGAAACAGTGACACGTGGAACTCCGTACAAGTTCGCTATGCTATTTCATCCCATAAAAAAGGTCATGTTGCGACACTTGGCATATCTCTCTCTCAGAGAATCCATTAAAGCTCAGATCTGTGGGTTTGGAAATAAGACAGGTCATTTTAGCACATGCCAAAGTTTTAAACCCTAAAGATTTGAAATTTTAGAGATACATCAGAAACAATATGGCATATATTTTTGTCCAAACAGAATTGGATTCCTTCATTTTTGGCTCGTCATTGCTGCTGGAAATTAGGGCTTTTGAAAATAGTTGGAATTTTTGGAATTTGAGACCACGACTGGATGCTCCTCATCAAAATAAAAATTTAGAGATCAAGATCAAAGTTTTTGGTTGGGTAGAATCCCGAGATCTATCAAACCCTAGTTCGGGATTTTGACAAGAAAACCAAAAAAACCAGAAAACCAGAATTTGACAGAAGCTGAAGATCCGAAACTCACAGGTCAATTTTGAGGAGTCAATTTTTGAAGTTTTCAAAATCTGAGCACACCAGCTTGCTCACCTTAGTCATATGTATCTCCCTGTCAAGACAGAAGTTTGAAATTCCAAGTTTGGATTTTTAGGGTTTCTCTGTCAAACCCTAGCCAGCTCCAGATCTAGATTCAACAATTCAAAGTGGATTGGGTTAATTTAGAAGAGAATAAATTGGATACTTACATAAGTGAAGAGGTTCCGGTTCCAGAGGGAGATGAGGCTAAGGACTTACATAAGAAGGACTTGGTCAAGGCCAAGAGAATCATTCCAGATTCTATCAAAGACCATCTCATACCTCATGTCTCTTCTCTAAAGACACCCAAGGATATGTTTGATTCATTGACCAAGCTGTTTGAAGGAAAGAACATAAATTATGTATGACTTGAGGAGATACAGGCATGTGTCGAATTTTGTTTCATTTATCTAATGATTAAGTTCATGTTATGTTTGTCTTCATATTATTGAGGTTAGTACAATATTGATTAATTTTAGACTTGTCTTATCACCTTAGTAAAAGTATGAATGCATGTGAATGATAGAAGACATTCATTGATTAGGGTTATGACACTTATGATTGTACTAATGCACTGTGGTGTTGTATGAGGATGATGTTGTCCACTAACATGAAAGGTACATCAAGAAAGACAAATCAAGTTCTAGATCGAGAACATATGACCATGGTGACATGAAGACAAAGACTCATCCATAGCCATTGATCACATAGAAGCTCTACTTACAAGGTATGTATAATTTGGTTCTACTTATGAGATATGTAGGTTACTAGCACAAGGTCTCTAAATAATTGAAGAGAACAAAGAAGACATTGTTTGGGTATGTTAGACATAACTATCAAACATGATAATCCATGTATGTTTTTCTTCTATCAAGTTAGAATCCTACCTTGTGTTAGGATCTCATATAAGTATACTTTCGTATGATTGATATTGATTATTCATGAAGTTATAAGTTTGAATAATCATGGGTTTATGCATATTATGCTTCTTAGTTTGATTAATAATATAACAAACTAGAAGAGTCCAATGGTCGAATAAGAATATGCATGAGTAAAAGAAGTACTCCCTGAAACCTTGAATACTAATGCTTGTGATAAATTACTTGTGTATGAAATGATCATGACCATACATGTTTAAGATTATTTAGAATCATAATGTTTTGATAGTATTGAGATTATACTAATGCATGTATGATTTTGTATGAGATCTTGAGGATGACACAATGATGACACTAGTGCACACTCAAGCATGCATAGTGGTCCAGGATGGATATAAGTTCAAAGACATATCATCAAGGAAGCAAAGATCAAGAGGGAGCAAACTCCAGTAGTTCCTGCAAAAGCAAAGATCAAGAGGGAGCACACTATAGTAGTTCCTGCAAGGAAGAAAAGATCAAGAGGGAGACCACTCCAGTAGTTCCTGCAAGGAAGCAAAGATCAACAGGGAGCACAATCCAGTTGTTCTTGCAGGAAGCAAAGATCGAGAGGGAGTCCTCCCAAAAACCAAACAAAGATAAGTATTTGAATTGTCATGATTACTTAAATGATGTTGTTCAGTCATGTATATACTTATGTTCCTAGATTTAGGATGTATATTATGCATTTTAGAAAAGTTGCATTAATGAACAAGATACTACTATATACAAGTAATGGGTAAGTGGCCTATGTTACTGTACAACATTCCATTGCTACTTATCTAGAATGAAAATTCTTTGCTGACATGTTGGATTAGTGCACACTCTTAACAATGTTCTGGTAGAGATGGAAGGCATCTAGAAGGTTACCGTATGAATACGTGATATGGATGAATGTTGTATTGAAACATTGGCTAAGATAATTGCATGACTATATATGTCTTTATATGTAATAATTTGTTCTAAAATCTATGAGATGTTTCTAATCATGGAATTGAACTTGTCTTGTAGGAAAGACCTTGTACCATCACCTACAAGAGAGACTTGTTTCGAAGAACAAGCGACGAAGACTCAACAAATACATAAAACTACCTATTGAATATATTGAAGAATTTGAAGTTCCTAGATCCGGGATGCAGTAATGGAAGGATGCCATGATCGAGGAGTACCAGTCGATCATCAATAATGATGTTTGGGATGTGGTCCCCAGACCAAAAGGGAAGTCTGTTGTGACTTCCAAGTGGATCTACAAGATCAAACATGCTGTAGATGGTAGCATAGAGAAATACAAGGCATAGTCTGTGGCTTGTAGGGATAGATTATGAAGAGAATTTTGCACCTGTAGCTAGATACACTTCCATCAGAATAGTACTTGCTCCGGCTACAGTGATGAAGTGGAAGATACACCAGATGGATGTCAAGACAACTTTCTTGAATGGTGTAGTCGCAGAGAAAGTGTATGTGGAGCAGCCACTCGGTTTTGAGACACACGACAGGGAGTCATATGTGTGTAGGTTGAAGGAAGCCTTGTATGGCTTGAAGCAAGCTCCTAGAAATTGGTATGGTCCAATGGACAACTTTCTATTCAGTTTGGGATTTACCAAGAGTAAAGCGGATTCCAAACTTTACTACAAGTTTGAGAAAGGAAATCCAGTAATACTCCTACTGTATGTGGATGACCTGTTTGTGACAGGTGAGGATAGATTGATTGCCGACACGAAGAGGAAGCTTGCTGCTGAGTTTGAGATGAAGGACTTGGGTATGATGCATTACTTTCTAGGCATGGAGGTGTGGAAGAGTGCAGATGGAATCTTCCTTGGACAAGGGAAGTATGCAGTAGATATCCTGAAGTGGTTCGGGATGATGGACTGCAAGGCCATGGCCACACCTATGGCATCGAACCTGAAGCTATTGAGTGATGCTTCATCAGAGTAGGTTGATGCCATGATGTATTGTTAGATGATTGGGTCCTTGATGTACTTAACGAACACAAGACCAGATATTTGCTTTGCGGTGAACACCTTGAGCTAGTTCCTGACGGATCCTAGACATGTTCACTTGATTGCTGTAAAGCATATTCTCAGGTGCCTGAAGGGTATGGTTGATTATGGGCTCAAGTATGATGCGAATCAAAAGTTTAACCTGGAGGGTTATGTTGATTCAGATTGGGCAGGCAGTGCTGCAGATAGGAAGAGCAGTTCGGGGTGCTGCTTTAGTATGGGATCGGGTGTGATCTGTTGGTTTAGCAGGAAGCAATACTGCATAGCATTGAGTACAGGAAAAGCAGAGTATGTTGTAGCTTGTTCGGCTAGTTGTGAGGCAGTATGGCTAAGGAAGATAGTATCTGATTTATTTGATCTCTAGTTGGATGCTACTTGTATCTATTGTGACAACCAGAGTTGTGTGAATTTGTCAGAGAAATCGATGTTCCATGACAAGTCGAAGCATATCGAGATCAAATATCACTATATCATGGATATGATGGAGAGAGGAGCAGTGAAGCTCTTGTATGTTGCGACAGATGAGCAGATTGCAGATGTGTTGACCAAACCACTAGCCAGAGTGAAGTTTGAGTACTTCAAAGAGAGGCTTGGTGTTATTCAGATAGAAGATACCTCGAGGAGGAAGTGATGGGACACATTTGCAAGATCCATTCCAAGCATGGTGGTAGGAGGATCCTTCCCATGTATGTGGATGTAAACACTGTGTGATGAGCATCGGGATGATGCTTCGGATGATGCTATGTATGATGATGATCAGGATGATCATGTGTGATGAGAATCAGGACGATGCTCCAGATGATATGCATCAAGACGATGCTATGACGATGATCAGGATGATCATGTGCATTAGGATGATGTACTATATGATGATGATCAGTATGATCATGAGTATTAGGATGATACTCCATGGCCGTGGACAGGTTGTGCAGGTGCATGTAATCAGTATTGGAGATGCATACAGGTTGTGCTAGGTAGGTAAAAGATCCTGGAATACTCTTTAGAGATCTTGCAGGTTGCAAGACACTCTTTTAAGGTTTTGCAAGAATCGCATGTAATCATTCTTGGAGATCCGGACAGGTTGTTCTAGGCATGTAAAATATCCTGAGATGCTCTTTAGAGATCTTGCAATTTGCAAGACACTCTTTTAAGGTTTTGCGAGTTCACATGTAATCAGTCCTGGAGATCCGGACAGGTTGTGCTAGGCACATAAAAGATCCTGGGATGATCTTTAGAGATTTTGCAGGTCACAAGACACTCTTCTAAGGTTTTGTGAAGGTCACATGTAAAATATCTTGGGAGATTTGATAGGTTGAGTAGTAAGCTCGTAAAGGTCCTGGGATGCTCTTTCGAGGTTTTGTTGACGCACGTAATTATCCCTGAGGATTCCACAGGATGGCCAGATATGATGAATACCTATAGGAGGCTAGGCCTACAACCAACATGAAAAAGGGTTGGCTCTATATAACTTCCTATGACGAGAAGAATTGAGAGATAGCACCAGTGATTGAGATGACGAGTACATCAGTAGTGACGATGATGCTCCATGATCCAGTGACGATGATCCAACTCCAGTATTGAAGACTTGTTCCTATATGTATTGATGACTTGTGTCAAGAGAATACTTTCCTAGTTAAGAGGGAGTGTTGATGTATTTGTAACTTCGAAAGATATTCACTTATATATTGTATGTATTACATTTGTACTTTATTGTATCCCCAACGGAGATGTATTATTCCTCCGGTTGGAAGTGTCGTCATTTATATTTGCAAGTGTCGCAAGTTATATTGTAAGTGTCATAACTTATATTTGATGGGTTATTAGAACACCTTAGAGGGGTCGGTCCAGTGTGGGTCAAAGGGTTATTAGACCACCCTAGTGGGGTCGGCCGAGTGACACGTGGATGGGTTATTAGGTTTCCTTAGGAAGTTGGCCCAGTTAGAGTAAAAGGCAAGTCAAGTCATTGTATAAATAGAGAGTGTCTCTCTCTCATTCTATTCACTCACTCACTCACCCACTTCACATTAATGAGAGAGAGGAGGAGTGGGCACAAGTGGAGGAGGAGCAGGTGCTAGGAGACTATCTCTTGTTTTGGGGTTTCATCTTTGTTATCTTTGTATTGGTGCTCATTCTATCTTTGAGGAAGTTGTGGGGTTTTTCACCTTCTTGGTTTTCCCCAGTGAAATGATTTATGTCTCTTGTCTCTTATGTTTGATATGCTGTACATGTTGTTCTCTCAGTTAATATCCTATATAATATTGAATTAAATGATGAAAAACTAACATCTACTACGACGGTGGTTGGTTGTACAATGGCTGTGCTTGACTATAGTGGAGCTATGACTGGTTATACTGTGGTAGTGGTTGATTGTAGTGCGGTTGCTGCTGATTATACTATTGTTTCTCTTGTACAAGGGGTTTCTCCTACCCCTTCATAAAAAATGTATCCACAGTCCTTTCTTAGAGTAAGTCATATACTCTACAATCCTTTTCTTCATGACCGACCGATCGACAAAAATTGCAGAAAAGGTTGGCTGGCTTTGACACTATTTTCTGTAAGTATACGCATTCTTTTGATCAATGCCCCCTCGTCTGAAAAATTCAACACCATGTCATTCCTCCCGAAATGAGTGGATTTGGTGCGCTAGACTGTAAATATTCACAGAATTCTGGGCACGGATCCTTATGATGTCCTTCTGATTTGCATCGAATGCACCATATTTCCTCGTGAAATTATTTCCCCTTCTTGATGTCTTGTAGTTGGATCATCATGTTCACTAACTGCGCTTGGTTCTGGTTCATACCTAACCCTGTTTCGCCAACTGGTGAAGCCTCCAACTTCATCATGATTTCCAGTGCCTTCGCCTGGGATTCAATCTTCTGCTGCATTAGCAGCATATGAATGTGTGGTACTAATCCCACGATGAACCATTCCTTGTGCTGTATATTGCTCATTCCAAAACTTACTTTCGCCATCAGGGTTTTATATCTTTGGTCAAACTCCCATATTGATTCATTAGGAAATTGCTTGATCTCTTTCAGTTCTGTGATATATTGCGACTCTGATTTCAGTTTCCTAAAATCATAAATCAATCCTTCCCTAATTTTTGGCAATGTTTTCTCAGGACTCCCTGTAGGTACCTGTATGAATTTCATAAACCAATCCAGCACCCGACCCCTAAAGGTTGTCGCTAGTTGTGCCTTCTTGATATTGTCATCTTGGACCTGCTTTACTGTCCATACTACTTCGCATAAAAACCCATATTACTCGGGTTCCTTAGTCCCATTACCCTAAAATATCGACATCTTCACATCGTCTCCTGCCATACTTGGTCTCCTACTGGTATTTACAGACCCACTACTCCTACCAATGTTCTGACATGTCGGACAACCCTGTGAAGAGATTATATTTCTTCCTGCAAAACTTGGCGTAGTGCGCGGAGTTGTAGGTACATTTTCGCTTTGGGTCTATCCTTCTTCGAAGTCAAGGGTATTTTGGTTGATTTCTTAATCACAGTAAGGTCACTTAGTCCCTTGTGGTCCCGTTTCATAGTTCTCTGTTCCGGTCGCTCTAGGAGACTCTCTCTCAATCTCAGTCCTCCTCTTCTTCTCCGGCCGGACCTCACCCCATTTCGCAGGGTACCACAATATTCCACAGCCTCCCTTAGAATTCCGTCGTAGCTCATATCCATCTACACCCCATCATTCTATCAGATCGACATCCACGTGGTACCCACAACCTCCGCACACCTGATATTTACTCATCGAAATTCATCTTCAGTATACCTTTTTCGCAAATGAGCATTTTAATCCACATTTTTAGTGATAGTAGAAACCTTCCTCTGGGACCTTTGAAAAAATTCCTTTCTGCGTCGTTGTATGACTTAATTGTGTTGATAGAGAATTCAGTGATGTATTCCTCCATAATACTATCTACCTAGAGCTCGAAAGCTCTAGAGGCTCTGTTGTCCACTCGCTTCAATTGTTGGATTAGTTCGAGCGTCCAATGTTCTTGCTCACTGCCTTGAAAATTCCTCTTTTGGAACGTCAGTTGTGCCAACCACTCATGTAGTAGTATCAGGAATTCGTAGAATAATATCTAGTGAATGTCGAAGTAGATATACTTTTGTAGCCAGTCAGTCATCGGCCATTCAGGGTTTCGATTTTCCTCCTTAGGAAATTCTTGCGCCTTCTTGTCGAACCATTCCTCGATCTCCGGCTTTGTCGGATTCCACCGCATGTCCTCTCTTCTTTCACACTAGGGTCCCGACAACGAAACCATTTTTTGACACAGTTCTGTTGACAGGGGTTCACTTCGCATTGCTATCAACAAATATCGACCAGACACCCTTAAGCATCGGCCTAGAAAGGTTTTACCCTTTCCAACAACACCCGCAGAGTGAGTGAGGTCTCACCCGATATGTCTAAGGGGGGATGTAGGAACTAAGTTTCTGCAGTTGGGAGAAGAGATGCGCTATTCCAATTGCAATCAACACAAGCCAGAGATTTGCATTCGCATTAAAACATAATATTATCACCCTAGTAATCCTTAACTGCATTACCATCCCATACTTAACGAATTAAACAAATCAACAAAGCATGTTTGAGGAATCTGCGGTACATAACATATCTGCAAAAATATCTAATGTGATCTCAAGAAAACATCATATATTGCGATAAACAGAAGATAGATATGCATATTAATCATAGTAGAGAACCAAAACTAGATAAATATTCCACAGATCGATCCAAAAGACAGAAATACAACAGATGCGAAGGTATCATCTCATATTTCACAACTTAGGAAAATTCCCTCAGGCTTACAATCACACAAAAAGGTTCTTCTCATCTGATCCCTCGATCGATTATGATGCTCTCTAAAGCTTACAATATTATTTCTATTTATAGGTGCACTTGGCTGTTACAAATGGTCCTAATGACCCATCGCTAACTAACTTAACTAATTACTTCCACATATCTTGCCGCTTTGGGTTCCGCACTTGTGCGCTCCGACCCCATGCCAACAGGTACCAATACCTTGTCGATCTTGTGGAGAGACCACCCATTTCTCCTTTCAATGCCCCATTTTGTGCGCCGAACGCCAAGCTAGTCTCGAACTAATGAGACTCCAAGGTCAATTACAACCGCTCCGTATAACCCTGCAAAGATCACAAACTAAGGAAGCAACACCTACCTTACCGAATACCATCGATGTTGAATCCCCTTTGGCCAGTTTCCTCAGTTGCAGTTATTCATAATATTACGACGAAGACTTGGATCCCACACAACCATCGCATGTTGCCTAAACATAAGCGAAATGTGCGCTATGTTTATGGTTATTATTTATGCATTGTCAATACATTGGTCACGCTCTTTACTACATATAGGTATGTGCCTATATGTGCAGGATTACGACCGAGACATGCATGAGACTCTTTTTTTTCCATTATAAGAACAAGACTCCATTCCTTAGCAACGGTGACAGGCTTCTCTCACAGTTTTCATTCTGAAACTGGCATATAGGAAATGTTTTCCCTCTTCTTACAATGCATTTACCATTAGTCCCACTGATAACCATCGGTCCCTCATTCCTTGTATTGATGTGCCATAAACATCATCACAGTGAATATCATGTTCCCCCATGGGTCTGCGCTCCATTTCCATCCCTGCCATCAGTATTTGAAAACATGATGTCGACCCCCCACAAGTCTGAGGAACCTGACCCAGCGTGAAAAGACCCTCCCTTAGAGTATCATTTTGCAATTAGGAATTTACTCCACCAAGTAGACAATTGTTAGAATATTCGACACATGTTACGAGAATGATTCAAAAATCCCCCTCATACCTACATGACCACTTTTCTCTTCGCAATATCCCTCGTATCATCACCCCCGCAAAGACACCTATGGGTCCCCTAGCCTCAGAAGTAACCCGTTCTATTTAGTTCTCCCGCAGGTATACACTGTATGACATTAATTCATGGGGAAACCATCTTTCCGTCTGCAAGTTAACCCCCACTTAATCTTGGAAAGCGTCCCCTGACCCACTCAAAACCATGGGGACTCTTCCCATCATCAAATTGGTCCCCCAACACACCCAAAATTGTGGGGACCCCACCATTATTATTTATGTACAAACATGTTCCCTCGTCACCTCACATCGCGGGAACACCATATTATTTTGGTAGCAACCCATGGTTGCCTTTGATCGATGTATTTGAGTCTGTATATGTTCAGTAGTATTTGTTTTTTCGGTTACGATCACTCATCGTTTTGCGTCTCCATCAAATCCCTTTCATTTGCAGTTTGTCTCCGTCCATTTCAATCTGTGTGAAGAAACTGCAACAATTAATTAATGAGAATATGTGAGATAACAGAAATAATAGAACTCAGAGTCGCTTTTATTGATCGCATGCCACTTCAAGGGGGCAACCTCCTTTGAGGAAGCTCAATACAAATAAATTCACGGTACCTTCTGTTAAGAACCCATGTCAACCCTTCTATTTACTTTGTTAGTATATTGTTGTTGGACGCATATGCTTTGTAAGTCGTCCCTTAGTATTTGTTGATCCATAGTTTGTATTGTTGTTGTTGGACGCATATGCTTTGTAAGTCATCACGTAGTAATTGTTGATCCATATTTTGTATTGGCCTATGGTTTATATTGACACATGGTATTGGCGCCTAGACTTAGTATATAAGTTTGTGTTGAGACCAATGAAGGTACCGTGAAGTTATTTGTATTGAGCTTGCTCAAAGGAGGTTTCCCCCTTGAAGTGGCATGCGATCAATATAAAAGTGATTATGAGTTCTGTTATTTCTGCTATATCGTGTGTTTTCATTAATTAATTATTGCAGGTTCTTCACATCTGGTATCAGATCACTTTCTTGGGCTCGTTGGGTGAAATTTTTGCCAATTTTGTTTTTCGCATCTGTTACAAGTTCGGATATGGGAATAATCCCTATCCACTTAACTGCGGGAAGTAATTGGACATAAGCCCTAAAAATCATTGTGAGGAGTATCACATGAACCCCAAAGTAGTTGGCCCCTTGAGAGGACCTGCTATCAAAAAGGGCAACGACCCCTACCTGATTGAATAGTTCCCACTCGTAAGGTAAACCAAGAGCTGTTGTTTGTGGCAAAGCGGTTATCAGTTTTACCTGAGCCATGGAGTGAGGGGTATTGTCCCAATACGCAAGCCGTTAGACAGCATTGGTGGCTGAGTGAAACCCCTGAACGGTTAGGAAGCTGCACATATTTGGGGTCCATATCTATTCTCAGCTGAATTGTTTCCGATCACTTCCGCGCCGTTTCAGATCCATTCCGAGCCGTTTCAGATCCAACCATTTTAGATTCATTCCGAGCTGTTTCAGATCCAACCATTTTAGATTCATTCCGAGCCGTTTCAGATCCAACCGTTTCAAATCCATTCTGACAGTCGTTCCATATCCAGCCATTTCAGATCTATTCTGAAAGCCGTTTTAGATCTAGCCATTTTTTATCCATTCGACGTCGTTTCAGACCTATATGTTGCTGATTCCTTCAGCGTCGTTGCAGATCTATCTATTTCCGATCCCTTCTGTGCCATTGCAGATCCATTCTTGAAAAAAGAGAGTATAAAATCCCATTTTTTCGCCATATCTCCCTTGTTTTAACTCCGCTTCCCTTGAAACTTCCCGGACACCCTTGCAATCCCATTATACATATTTCATTCCTGAGGACCCTATCCCAAATTCTACTTCCCAAAGCCAGAAATCTCACATTTGTCTATTTTTAGGGTTTTCCATAACTTCTTCAATTTTCATCGACTCACCTCCAAATTTTGCCACCGTGTTCATTCCCTATTTCTATTTCTTTGTCCCTCTTTGACAAATTTTCTCATTCTTTTACCCTGCTTCTAAAATCCCCATTTTTTGCTTCCCTGCCCATCAAAAGGTGTCCAAAACCTATTCAAACCTCAATTACCCATCCGAGTTTTTCCCAAATCCAAATTTCCCTTTACTAAATAAGCTTTTCTTTGTGTTTTTCTATCCATTCCCCTCCCCCCCCCCCAAAAAAAAAAACTCTTGGTTTTGGTTGTCACCCGCGCAGGAGCAAAAACCATGGAGGAAGCACTTACAACCATCCAAACCAAACTCCAAGATCTGGATGTAAAATTTCTTAGCCCTCCATCTTCGGCATTCAGCCATGAACAATAACCGACAGCAAGAATCTTGTGCAGCCAATGGGTTCTCTTCTTCCAACACTTTCCGTGGTCCGAAGCTTGAATTTTCTTGCTTCAATGGTATTGATCTGACTGGATGGATCTATCATGCAGAATAGTATTTCAGTCTGCATAATACTTTTGATGTCCAAAAAGTTCCACTTGCATCCTTTCATTTGGAACAGGTATCCCTTCAATAGTACCGTTGGTACATCAAGGCTCATGACGAGCCAAAATGGACAGATTTTTTCCAACTCCTTTTGCAACGATTTGGTCCTAGTGCTTTTGATGACTTCACCGAAGCACTCACTAAACTTTGTCAAATTGGCACTGTGAGAGATTATCAAACAAAATTTGAGAAACTGGCCAACCACACAGAAGGATTGTCTGATGACTTCTACAGGAGTTGTTTTATAAGTGGTCTTAAGGATGAAATCCGCCCAGAGGTCAAAATGTTTTGTCCCAACACAATGATGGAAACCTTGGGGTTGGCTAAGTTGGCAGAAGACAATATTGCCTCCCGACAACGCTCCAAACCCACTTTTGTTCCCTTCCGAAATATGGGTTCTCAAGGACCTCCCATCCCTCCAACTCCTCAACCAACTCCTATCAAGCATTTGTCCAAAATAGAGATGCAGGCACGCAGAGAAAAAGGGATTTGTTATAATTGTGATGAAAAATTATCTCGGGGACATAGATGTGTTCAACAAAAGCTCTATCTCTTGGATGTGGATTCTCTGCCCGCCTCTGAAGTTGGTGAAGAGGCTCCATATACACCGGATGATCAGGTCGACATTCAAGAGCTGCCTATTGACCTTCCATCTCAGGAAGACCAGCCAGATATATCTCTCCATGCTTTATCCGGCGTCACCCCCCCCCAAACAATTTGGGTCAGGGGTTACTTCAAGAAGCTTCCTCTTACAATACTCATTGATTATGGTAGCACTCATAACTTCATTGACCCTCGGATCACCAAACAGGCTGATTGTTTTGTCCATCCTTGCTCCAACTTTGAAGTCATGGCTGTCAATGGGGGCACCTTACCTTGCAAGGGAAAGTGTCACAATGTGCATATCTCTCTGGAAGATTATAACCTACGCTCTGACATGTTTTCCTTGTCCTTAGGCGGATGTGATGTGGTTTTGGGCGTTCAATGGTTATGCACACTTGGCCCCATCTTATGGGATTTTGCTAAAATTTGGATGCATTTTTCAGTCAATGGGAAACAACACAAATTTAAGGGCTTACAACAAGAGTCTCTCCGCATCATCAGTTCACATCGCCTGGAAAAGATCCTTAAGAAGAATTCACATGGTGTCATCTCTCAACTCCATTCCATTCAGATGCACCCATCAACGGTCTCCCCTACTTCCGTTTATAGATATGCAGGTGTCCTTGCTAAACCAGTGGGCTTGTTGCCTTCAAGAGACCTTTTCGGTAAGAATTTAACTGCATCTACATCTCAGCAGGAAATGATGGCTATTTTGCATGCAGTACAGAAGTGGAAACCATACCTATTAGGGAATTATTTCTGCATCAAGACTGATCTCCAGAGTCTGGAAAATTTCCTGGAACAATGGGTCTCCTCCCCAGCACACCTGAAATGGGTTATCCAACTCATGGGTTATTCCCATGCGATCACTTGCAAGAAGGGTAAGGACAATATGGTGGCAAATGATCCTTCTCGCACACTTGATGACCCAGTTTCTCTTCCATCTATTTCTCTGCTTGTTCCAAATTGGTTGTAATCTGTTCATCAAGGCTATCTCTTTTATGAACTCCATGCTTCTTCATCAGCAAGGCACTTTAGGTTCCTCAAAACCTATGACCAGGAACAATGTAACTTCTTTTGGCAGGGACTGAAAATGAAAATTCAACAGATGGTGGTTAACTGTGATACTTGCCAGGTCAACACGGGTGAAACAACACTCCTTTCAGGATTGATCAAACCATTGCCCATCCCTACATAGATTTGGACCACTATTTCTATGGATTTCCTATAAGCGCTCCAATGGTACAATACCACATCTAAAAGGACACCATATGAAGTAGTTTCTAGACAGGCACCGCCAGTTCTTCTTTGACACACGCTTAGCAGCTCCCTAGTTTAGGCAATTGACTTGGTTCTTCGAAACCGCGATTAGATTCTTCTCATTCTTTAGGACAATATTCACATGGCAATAATTTGACTAAAACAACAAGCCGATCAACACCGTTCTGAGCGCATTTTTCACATAGCGGATATGGTTCTTCTTCATCTACAGCCTTCCAATCAATCCTCCTAGAAAATCAACAGGCATCAGTGGCCCGGAATGCAACCAGAGGATGCTTTAGGGGAACCACTCCTTCAGATTCTGCATCAATTTCCACATCTAAAGCTTTGAGGACAAAGCTTTTTCTAAGGGAGAGGGGATGTTAGGAACCCATGTCAACCCTTCTATTTACTTTGTTAGTATATTGTTGTTGGACGCATATGCTTTGTAAGTCGTCTTGTAGTATTTTTTGATCCATAGTTTGTATTATTGTTGTTGGACGCATATGCTTTGTAAGTCGTCTTGTAGTATTTGTTGATCCATAATTTGTATTATTGTTGTTGGACGCATATGCTTTGTAAGTCGTCCCGTAGTAATTGTTGTTCCATAGTTTGTATTGGCCCATGGTTTGTATTGACACATGGTATTGGTGCCTAGACTTAGTATATAAGTTTGTGTTGAGACCAATGAAGGTAACATGAAGTTATTTGTATTGAGCTTGCTCAAAGGAGGTTTCCCCCTCGAAGTGGCCTACGATCAATATAAAAGTGATTATGAGTTCTGTTATTTATGCTATATTGTGTGTTTTCATTAATTAATTATTGGAGGTTTTCCTTAAGACCACTTATAAAACAACTCCTGTAGAAGTCATCAGACAATCCTTCTGTGTGGTTGGCCAGTTTCTCAAATTTTGTTTGATACTCTCTCACAGTGCCAATTTGACAAAGTTTAGTGAGTGCTCCGGTGAAGTCATCAAAAGCACTAGGACCAAATCGTTGCAAAAGGAGTTGGAAAAAATCTGTCCATTTTGGCTTGTCATGAGCCTTGATGTACCAACGGTACTATTGAAGGGCTACTTGTTCCAAATGAAAGGATGCAAGTGGAACTTTTTGGACATCAAAAGTATTATGTAGACTGAAATACTATTCTGCACGATAGATCCATCCAATCGGATCAGTACCATTGAAGCAAGGAAATTCAAGCTTCGGACCATGGAAAGTGTTGGAAGAAGAGAACCCATTGGCTGCACAAGATTCTTGTTGTCGGTTATTGTTCATGACTGAATGCTGAAGATGAAGGCTAAGAAATTTTTCATCCAGATCTTGGAGTTTGGTTTGGATGGCTGCAAGTGCTTCCTCAATGGTTTTTGCTCCTGCGCGGGTGACAACCATAACCATGAGTTTTTTTTTTTTGGCAATGGATAGAAAAACACAAACAAAAGCTTATTTAGTAAAGGGAAATTTGGATTTGGGAAAAACTCGGATGGGTAATTGGGGTTTGACTAGGTTTTGGACACGTTCTAATGGACAGGGAAGCAAAAAATGGGGATTTTAGAAGCGGGGTGCAAGAATGAGAAAATTTGTCAAAGAGGGACAAAGAAGCAAAAATAGGAAATGAATATCGTGGCAAAATTTGGAGGCGAGTGGGTGAAAATTGAAGAAGTTATGGCAACCTTAAAAATAAACAAATGTGAGATTTCTGGCTTTGGGAAGTAGAATTTGGGATAGGATCCTCAAGAATGAAATATGTAGAATGGGATTGCAGGGGTGTCTAGAAATTTTCAAGGGAAACGAAGTTAAAACAAGGGATATATGGAGAAAAAATAGTTTTTTATTTTTTATTTTTATAGAAATGGTTCTGCAACGATGCGGAAGGGATTAAGACAATTGGATCTGAAATGACGCACAAGGGATTAGAACAATTGGATCTGAAATGGTGTGGAAGGGATTGGCAACAAATGGATCTAAAACGGTGCCAAATGGATCGAAAATGGATGGATTTGAAGCGACTTTCATAATAGATATGAAACGACTGGATCTGGAATGGCTTGGAATGGATCTAAAACGGCACAGAAGTGATCGACAACAGTTCAACTGAAAATAGATATGGACCTCGTATGGTCGGCTTCCTAACAGTTCAGGGGATTCACTCGGCCACCAATGCTATCTAACGTCTTGCGTATTGGGGCAGTTCCCCTCACTCCATGGCTTAGGTAAAACTGATAACCGCTTTTCCACAAACGACAGCTCTTGGTTTACCTCACGAGTGGGAACTAGTCAATCAGGTAGGGGTTGTTGCCCTTTTCGTTGGTAGGTCCTCTCAATGGGCTAGCTACTTTGGGGTTCTTGTGGCACTCCTCACAATGAGTTTTAGGGCTTATGCCCAATTACTTCCCACAGTTAAGCAGATAGGGATTATTCCCAGATCCGAACCTGCAACAGATGCAAAAAAAAAAATTGGTTGAAATTTCACCCAATGAGCACAAGAAAGTGCTCTGATACTAGACGTGAAGAACTTGCAATAATTAATTAATGAGAATATGTGAGATAGCAGAAATAATAGAACTCATAATCACTTTTATTGATCGCAGGCCACTTCGAGGGGGCAACCTCCTTTGAGCAAGCTCAATACAAATAACTTCACGGTACCTTCATTGGTCTCAACACAAACTTATATACTAAGTCTAGGTGCCAATACCATTGGTCAATACCATGTGTCAATACAAACCATGGGCCAATACAAACTATGGATCAACAATTACTATGGGACGACTTACAAAGCATATGCATCCAACAACAATAATACAAACTATGGATCAACAAATACTACGGGATGACTGTTATAGCTTGAAATGACACCTCTCCGTCCGTGACGACACTTGTTTCCCTTGGTCGCATGACGACACTTCTTGAGATCAAGTTCAGTCACACAACAGGACATTTGTGGATGGAGGAGTCATTTGGGACACTAAAAATGGTTGAAATTACCTCATTCTTGACCCATTTGATGTATATGACCCTTAGGAACATTTTTCCAGACCAAACCATCTCCTGAAAATGAGCAGAAAAGCCTGTTTTTGGCCATTTTTCACTATGAGCGCGACTCTACTGTTATAATAGTAGCGTGTGTACGCGACTTTGTCTCATTTAAAGTAGCGCCCATTGCCATATGTACGCGACTTTGTATACTGTAGAGTAGGGTACACTCTTGTTTTGGTCAAAATCTCGAAATTCGAGTAAGTTAAGTTGGTTGGGAAACCTCTTGAGTGGTTATAACTGCTTTTCCTCTTCCTCATTGATTATATAAGGAGGGTAGAAGGGCCATGTGAAGGGAGCAAGCCTAATTGCAAAGTTATGCTGGAGGAATGGAGACCTTCATCCCCCTCTCTTGTGCTTCAGTTTTGGTAAACCCTAGTACAATTTCTTAGAGGTTGGGATCCTTGGAGAACGGAAGCAGGAGATCTTGAATCTAGGTTTCGTGAAGTGCCAAGCTTGAAGGAAGGTATAATTTTATGTACTTGCTTTCATTCATTAATAAAGATCAGACGTTCTTCTCTTTACAAATATGACCTATTAATGTGTCTCAGATTTGATTACTGTTTGATTATAGTTTGATGTCTTCTTCTATTATGAATATCAGTATTATATATGTAGTCAAATGTATTTGAGAAAGGTATCAAGTTGTTTTGCAGGTTTGGGCATTGCGACATTGGATAAGCATTGAAGAGCGAGGGAAGCAAAGCTAGGATCAACCTTCTGAATGAGGTGCCTACATCTCTAAACCCTAATCTCTTCATTTATTTGTTGTACTTGCAGAATGCTTGTAAGTCTATCTTTATCACCGTAAGTTGGTAGTTTCTCCCCTGAACTATAGGTGCATTTTCCCCACAACAGAATGGCGACTCCACTGGGGAATAAGCCTAACTGCTTAGGGGTATCCAAGGTCATTTCTTCAGTCTTGTTTGATGGTCTTTGTTCATTTTCTTGATTAGGATCAGTTAGTAGGCTCTGTTTGACCCTCCTGGGCTTTTTACAGACCCTTCCCAACCCTTGCAAACCTTTGTGGACCCAGTTTGGGGGTTTTAACCCCGTTTTTTAGACTTTTTTTCTTGTACGCTACTGTTTGTACCACACAGTAGCGCCCATGCTACTATGAGCGCTAGTTTCCTTCATACACAGTAGCGCCCATACTGCTATGAGCGCTAGTTTCCTTCATATACAGTAGCGCTCAAAATCTGGGTTTGAAATTTTTGAGTTTTTGGGTTGTGGACCCAAATCTGGGGGCTGTGGCTGCATTTTTGGGGGTCCCTGATGACCTTAGGTCTGTGTTAAACCCCTGTAGGTGGTCTCCCATCCTTGTATTGATCCTACATTCATGATTTGAACCTCTTTTGATCAATTTGGGTTTGTTTGGAAAGTTTTGGGGTTTGTTGACTTAAGTTGGGGGGTTGTGGACCTGTTTGGTGTTTTGTACCCTAATTTGAGTCTGATTGAACTTGCTTGCCCCATTTCCACTGGATTTGAAACCTCTTGAGTCTTTTTGACCCTATTTGTATCTATTTGAGTGAAATTTCTCTTTTAGGTTGGTTTCTTGTCCTCCCTTATGCTTTTAGTTTTTCTTTTGTAGTGAAAGCTCAAGTGTTTTGGCTGTTGTTCAAGACCTTGTTTGCATTGTTTACGTGCAGACCTGACTTTACCAAACCATACTTCTTCGTAGGTCATTTGCTTCGTTTGGGTCTAAAAGTAGTTTTTGTACTCTTTTCCCAATGTTTGGCATGCTTACATCAATAAGAATTTGAAAGTCATATAAGGTAGCTTTTACTGCTCCATAAAGAGAACCTGAAAGTTTCTTTGCTTTGCTTTGATAGTAGGTTAGTTTCAGTTTTTGTTTCTTACCTTTGAAAAGCATAAAGAATTTTGATTTATCTTATAAATAGAGTACCTTGCAAGTGGCTTAAAAGATTTTAGAGTGCTTTGCATAAAAAAGAACAAGTTTTCTTTTGCATACCTAGTTGCTTGAGTAGCTGCATTCTTAGGTTTTGAGTTTAATTTTTTACATTTAGACTTTATTTTTACCTTTTTTGCATTCAAAAGATTAAAAAATTGCATTTGCACATGCATTCTAGATCAGAATTTTAAGACTTGCATTGAAAAGAAAAAGATTTGTTTGGTGGTAAATATTTCATTTTCAGTACTCTATTTCTATTATAACCACTCTCACACACCCACTACCTTTTTGAGTAATCAAGTAACCTTTAAAATGAACTCTAATAAAATGAACTAGCAACATTTTCTTTTCTAGGTTACACTACACCAACTAGTTTTGGTTAGGATCTTGGGTTTAAAACACCTTAAACCACCCAAGATCACACATTGCGCAAAAATCGTAGTGAGACTATCATTAGGCAAACCCACCTCACTCAAAATTTGCCTGGGAGCATATGCAGTAGGTCAATGTGAGATCAGTTTGTGGGAATACCCCTCCTACTTTCTGTTCGAGCATACGCCAGGATCGGATTGCGTATTGGGGACTCTTTCGAGTTTCGGGCTTAGCTACCCTGCCCACGCTTTCTGATTCGACCGGTGACTGTTCCCCCAGGAGTTTTCGGTGTTGTGGTATCCTTAGTATCAGACTCTAGGTTCATACACAGGTGACAGCGGAGGGTATATCAGCTGTACCTAGGACAGACGTGGGAGGAAATCCCTTGCAGGTCTTTGGGAGGGCGGTTGGGTGATTCCAGCGCTTGCACCCTTAGTCATTGTATTGTGGACCCCGGGTAACTGTCCTTCATCCTTCGTTGATCTGTTCTGGGACCTCATCATCCCAGACTCTTCTCCGGAAGGCATCTGTTTGCCTGGTTTGATTTACTTAGGACCTTTTTTTTAGTGGTGTGCTCTTTGTGCTACTTTTTTTTTAGTTTGCCTTAGAGAACTTCTTGTTCATTTGAGCAGGAAACTATGTCTAGCATTCCGGCGAGTGCCAATCAAGGTACCCCTGTTCCGGGGGATCCTTGTGCTGTTCCATTCATTGGAAACATTGGTGCTCCCTTAATGGCTACTCTGAATCTTCCTGGATTCACTATTGGGCTGCCGGTTTGGTTGTTTTCCACTCCGAATGCCTTGCATGCTCCTGACGCTTCTTTTGTGAGCACCTCAAATCAAGAGCATCAGAACCCTGTGCCTCCTTTGCCAGTAACATCTTCTCCTCCTCCTTCTACCTCATGTGGCGAAAGTAGCAATACTAGTAACCAGCAGTCTAAAAGGAATAGACGGGGGAAGAATAGGAAGAAGATGCCAAAACAAGGGGGCAAGCACCCTGCCTCTGCAAATCATGCAGGGGGCACCCACCCAGCCTCTGGAGGTCATGCTGGGAGAAAACTTTTAGTCACTGAAAATCATACTGAAAGTTTGTCTTCAACCACTGTCAGTCATGTTGAGGACACGTCATTGATCACTGCTAGTCATATTAATGACAAGTCACCAGTTCCTGTGAGTCATACTGGAGACACCAGATCAGCCACTGCAAGTCATGCTGAGGGAGTTGACATTGTCGACAAACCCAACAAACATAAGCTTAAGTTCCCTTGTAAGTTTTGCGAGGGAGACCACCTTACTTACTTGTGCCCTGTACTTCCAGAAGTGCAAAAAGTGTGGTCCTTAGTTCAAAAGTCTTCTGCTTCTGAGCAACCAGCCTCTGTGAGTCATGCTGGGGGCAAGCTGTCAGCCAATGCTAGTCATGCTGAGAGTACTGACGTTGTAAAGGAGTCTAAACCTATAGGACGGAAACCAAAGTTCCCTTGTAAACTTTGTAAGGGAGATCACCTTACTCACCGATGCCCTGCCATTCCAGAGGTACGAAGAGTGTGGTCTATGTCTGAAGGAACCTCTGTTCTTGAGTTGTCTCTAGATTCCCTGCAGCCAGATCAACTTTTGGTTGATAAAGTGGTTGAACCAATGCAATCTTTGGTCGACCCCACTCTTCCTTCAGAGAGTGAAGTGATTGAATCGATGCAATCTTCGACCGATCCCATCAGTCCTTCAGAGATTGATGCACCTACTACTGAAGTCTTCTGCATTACCAGTTTGGATGTTCCTGAAAAAGGGGGCACTTCATCTGTGCCATGTGAACCCCTACCAAGCCCTAGGATTGTTTCCTTTGATTGGAATAGTCTAGCCGAGCCTCGTCTTCCTTCTTCGACACCTTTTCAGATAAAGGTTGATATCTGGAACCATACGGTTGATCGATGTATTGTTGATGAAGGTGCTTCTGTTAGTATCTTATCCGCTTATGCTTGGAGAGATTTGGGATTCCCTAATGTTTTTCCAGCTGCTAATTGGCCGTTGACCTTTGATAGAAGACCTAGTGAACCGATCGGATTCCTCCGTCAGGCACCTGTTACCTTGGGTGGAAAAACAGTCTTAGTTGATTTTATGGTTTTAAAGGACCCTATGGACTTTGATATGATCCTCGGGCGTGATTACGTTTATGCTATGCATGCTGTGGTGTCTACGCTTTTTCGTGTGATGCATTTCCCTCATAACGAAAACATTGTCACCATCGACCAGCTTGCATTCGTTGATCCTCCTTATTACCCAACTGTAGACCAGTCCGATCCCTCGTCATTAGGCACTACTATGTCACATGCGCCTTATGTGGCATATTGTTCCTTGAGTTCAACTGCTACTGAGAAGAAGTCTCTGAGTTCATGCTTACCTTCTCGGGACTTGGTCCCAGCTTTTGACCAAGTGACACCTCCATCTGAATGTTTAGATATGTATTCTATCTGGGATGATATACTTCCTTCCGATGAAGTTTTCCTAGAGTCTATAGTACAGTCTGCCATTCATTTGGATGTTGATCCAGTCGCAGTCATGTCCAGCCCCGGTTTGACCTTAAAGTTTGATCTTCCTACTGTTGAGTCTTTGGACTTTCCTATAGATCCGCAAATCGGTGTTCCTGCTGAGTTTGATTCTGCTTCTAGAATTTTCAACTCCCGTGATGATGAATTTGTTTCTGCAGATTCCATCATGTCCTTCAACTTTGATCTTCATCCTGAATTTGATCTTGTTGATTGTAAGTCCTCGGGCTTGGGCACCATAGAGTCCTCATTCGAAAACTCTGCTTTGTTTATGCCTGCTGTTGATGATAGTGAAGTTGAAAGTATTTCTACCACAGTGACTTGTATCGGGTCTTCCTTTACATATGTTTTAGATATGATCCCGGTACTAATGTTTCTTGGAGACAGGATTCTTAGCTGGATGTATACTTGCTTACTGGTCCTTTTCGACACCTTGTGCGACCATGTCAGGTATATTCAGAACCTTGCATATAGGTTTAGGCTTCCCCGCTGTTATGTTGCATTTGAACCTTTTGCCATCCGAATTCGCCATAGGGTCGAACCTGTTGGATATTGGTGTGATAGCCATCTCTTTATGCATTGTGCACCAGTCCGACAGCAGAACCTACCTAACATGGGTCATCCTAGTCAGCACCCTTATGCCATTCTGGTGCCCATGCTGAGTTTTTCTCATAGGTTCGGGAGCCTTTTTAGATTCACCATGACTTTGAGAAGAAGCCTCATATCTTTCTTCCTCATATATTTCTGGCCATCCCTGATAAGGTTCCCATCTTTGTGTTCAAATTGCATATGCATCTATTATGATCCCGCTTGCGCTAATGAGCCTGAAGCCGGCTTCCACGCTTTTAGCCCGTTGTATAAGCCTCCATCTCTGATCTCATTTCCGCTAAGCCCTGTATCATTTTGCCTTTTCAATTTGACACCTTTTACCTGGAGGAGACACACCCTGAGTGTCCTTATCTTGCCCATGTTCCTTGCATTAGGCATAGCTTTGTTCCATGCGCTTGGAGCTAGTTTTGCATGTCCCTGACACTCGTTTCCTCCCATTACGAGCATTCTTCTGCCTTCACTTCGAACTCGTTAAAAACAGTAAGTAGGTTACGAGCAGTCTTCCACCTTTCCTTCTAGCTCGTTAAAAACAGTAAGGAGGCTACGAGCATTCTTCTTTTACTTCGAGCTCGTTAAAAACAGTAAGTAGGTTACGAGCAGTCTTCCACCTTTCCTTCGAGCTCGTTAAAAACAGTAAGGAGGCTACGAGCATTTCTTCCACCTTTCCTTCGAGCTCGTTAAAAACAGGAAGGAAGTTGTGAGCATTTTCCTATCTCCTTTGAGCTCGTTAAAAACAGTAAGGAGGTCAGGAGTTTACTTTTCCGGACTCGTTAAACCTTTACGGAAAAGATCCCTATGGAGTTATTTTAAGCCCTTTTCAGACTCCTTAAATAGGAAAAGTTTGCCGAGCATAGTTGTCTTTTCGGGCTCGTTAAAATAACTGAACCGACATCCACTTAGGTATAGAATTACCCCTTTTCCGGGCCTTGGTGGATAATTTACGGAAAAGGTATACTCTAGGTATACTCTTGTATGCGCTAGAAGAGTTCTTCTTCCATCATTTTACACTTTTTCGGGGAAGGAGACTAACTTTACGAAAAAGGACCTTTGGAGTCGTCTTTAGGGTTTTCAGACTCTCGAAATGTGAAAACACCAAGCGAGCACAGACCAATCCGGGCTCGATATAAAATCCACGGATAGGTGTATGGAGTTTTCTTCTAGGTTTTTCAGACTCCTTAAATATGAAAATACCGTCGAGCATGCTTTAGTTCTTTGTCAAGCTCGTTAAAAAATGAAAAAGGAAAGGGAAGGGAAGAATGTCAAAATATCTTTCAATATGATGGCAGCAAGTCAACTATCTCCTTGAACAAAGCACCTGTTTTGAGTCTATCAAACAAGTTGGGTTCTAGTATTGACCTTAGGGTAAACTTGATCTCAGAGTTCCTACTCCTCCGTTTGGTTAGTCTTCCAATCATTTGGAGAATCTGTTAATGTCTCCTACATTGCAGATATGTATCATGGTCTCTTTGTGTTCAAAGCTGCCTAAGTCACTCTTGTGTCGTGCTCACTGTTCAAGGATACAACCTGTGTCGACCATTCTGCAGTTGCCTTGACCTCATGTGTCGGCCATTCCTTGGTGTCAGTATGTTTCATCCTGTGTTCCGTCCTACTCCAAATAAGCTCATACCTTTTGAGTGTCCCTCATGTTGGATGATGGAGGATGCATTAAGGCCTCCCTTCCAACGGACTTCTTCCCATCGACTTCAACTCATTGTGCTCTGGGAATGAAGTTTAGAGTTTCGGTTAGTACCTTGGGGATTGCAGTCATTAGTGGCAGTTTCCCTCGCTATTGGATAGATGGGAATACATCAATGTCTCCTATCCGATGGATTCTTCAAGTGTTCGACGGCAAGACCATCTATTCGCACTTGCTTGAATGTACTAGGTACCTTGGGTTCCATTTTCATTATTGGTGGACACCCTCGCGTTTGTTAACGGTATACATCAATGACCGGTAATCCAACGATACCTCCCATGTTCGACAACAGCTCATTTATTCGCATGGATAGGTTTGTACCTTGGGTTGTTTTTGGATGAAGACCTTGGGATCCTCGATAGCATCACCTCATTTATGTTATCGCCCAAGTTGCGCAAGACTGAGCCCCACTCCTTTTGGCTCTTGATGAGAGATAGATCCAGCTTGTTCTCTATGGCTATGTTCTCCAGTTTTGACATAGATCCACCTTGTATTTATGTGGCTATGTTTCGACTTATGTTCCTCATGGATCCACGCTTGTATTTTAGTGGCCATGATATATGCATCAGTATTTTGGATCATTATTGTATCCTCTTGGAGATCATGTTCCACCATTTGAACATGGACAGTTACCCCATGGATAAGTTTGTCTGACTTTGCCTTTGCTTTCAGGTACTTCATTTGAGCCTATGATTCTTGGTTTCTCCGTTCCTCCACGATTCAACTCTTTTTTATTTTTTATAATGTATTTCGGCCATCGTTTCCCGTACTCCCTCTGACCTCATACATTAGGGGGCATCTGTTATAGCTTGAAATGACACCTCTCCGTCCGTGACGACACTTGTTTCCCTTGGTCGCATGACGACACTTCTTGAGATCAAGTTCAGTCACACAACAGGACATTTGTGGATGGAGGAGTCATTTGGGACACTAAAAATGGTTGAAATTACCTCATTCTTGACCCATTTGATGTATATGACCCTTAGGAACATTTTTCCAGACCAAACCATCTCCTGAAAATGAGCAGAAAAGCCTGTTTTTGGCCATTTTTCACTATGAGCGCGACTCTACTGTTATAATAGTAGCGTGTGTACGCGACTTTGTCTCATTTAAAGTAGCGCCCATTTCCATATGTATGCAACTTTGTATACTGTAGAGTAGGGTACACTCTTGTTTTGGTCAAAATCTCGAAATTCGAGTAAGTTAAGTTGGTTGGGAAACCTCTTGAGTGGTTATAACTTCTTTTCCTCTTCCTCATTGATTATATAAGGAGGGTAGAAGGGCCATGTGAAGGGAGCAAGCCTAATTGCAAAGTTATGCTGGAGGAATGGAGACCTTCATCCCCCTCTCTTGTGCTTCAGTTTTGGTAAACCCTAGTACAATTTCTTAGAGGTTGGGATCCTTGGAGAACGGAAGCAGGAGATCTTGAATCTAGGTTTCGTGAAGTGCCAAGCTTGAAGGAAGGTATAATTTTATGTACTTGCTTTCATTCATTAATAAAGATCAGACGTTCTTCTCTTTCCAAATATGACCTATTAATGTGTCTCAGATTTGATTACTGTTTGATTATAGTTTGATGTCTTCTTCTATTATGAATATCAGTATTATATATGTAGTCAAATGTATTTGAGAAAGGTATCAAGTTGTTTTGCAGGTTTGGGCATTGCGACATTGGATAAGCATTGAAGAGCGAGGGAAGCAAAGCTAGGATCAACCTTCTGAATGAGGTGCCTACATCTCTAAACCCTAATCTCTTCATTTATTTGTTGTACTTGCAGAATGCTTGTAAGTCTATCTTTATCACCGTAAGTTGGTAGTTTCTCCCCTGAACTATAGGTGCATTTTCCCCACAACAATGACTTACAAAGCATATGCGTCCAACAACAATATACTATCGGAGTAAATAGAAGGGTTGACATGGGTTCCTAACAATCTGTGCCATTCCGAAATAAAAGCTGCCGTCCCTACTCCCCATTTTTACATCGATCAAAGGAATTTATGAGCTCCACACTTATCAACCAGTCTTGTGTCAGGTATGTTCGTCGACCAATCGGTTACAATATGATCTCAGTTATCAGGATAAGACTCTGATTTTATCATGTGCTTAAGCTCTCATCGACGTCAAAAGACTATATTCCAAGAGTTGCAGTAGTTGCGGTTATACCTTGAGATCCCTTTGAATCACTATAAGGGATCACCTCGAACTTAGTAGGGAGAGTCATTAGTGCTCCCTAAGTAAGTGTTTTCCTCTATGCTCGACGTCGACACATCATCGCATCAGGGGGAAATGTACTTTTGATGGTAGCAATGCTCACATTTGAAAATCATGGTAGCATTCTATTTGGTATAAGTGAATCTCTCAGGCAGATTTACATACTAGTTTGATTCCCCAGTGCAGTGGGCTTGTCATGGTCACTAGCAGTTCCACTTCTTCAACACTCCCCAACAGTTCCTGGGTTACTTACTCACATATGTATTAAATCCTCCTTCATCATTGTCCCAATAGTATAGTAGAGTCGACACCTTGGTCCTCTCTCATTGTAATCACTTTGACATCATTTCATGAGCATGCGTATACCTGCCTTGTTTGTATAAAAACTATTCTTTATTACAACTCCAAAGGTCGTCACCAACAATATTCCCTCATGGGAGAACCCTATTTTTCTAGATATGCTTTGTCCTACAGAACATGAGAGAAAAAATAGAAAACATGATGCATTATCGGCTCTACAGTACCCTCCAAACCTCATACATAAGGGGGCATCTATTAATGCCTAAAAATCACACACATGTGGCATTTCAACGATTCATCTAGGAAGGAATCATCAACATAAATAATGCATATCACCATAGGCATCCTCAACATATCCAAAACAAAGCATGAGTCCATAAGTGCCAAGGAACAATCAAAACAAAGGGGTAGCGCGGGTAATACACAGTTGAACCACTCTATAGCGCAGGTTATCTGAACAACGCTCATGCTACACCCACACGTATTTTCCTTCGATAGCCCCAATATTGTGAAAATGGTGGGCCACTCACTCTCAGTGGTGCATTGAAGACTCAATCCTCCCCAAAGATTCGAATTCATCTCCTCACACACTTGGTGGCATTAATAAACCCCCCTTGTGTACCTTGGAGCGAGTTCATGAAGGAGGAGAGTTCACATTTGGATCTAGTTGTTTGTTGGCCACCTCTTGGACTATAAAAGAAAGCCATTGGCATGCATTTTTTAGAGAGAAATCAGAGTAAGGTTATGTTTTTGGATTTGAGTTGGATATTCCTCATAGCCCAGATTAGGTTATGCTACTAGATTTGATTGGAACTTCCTCATAGCCCACCATTTCCTACATTTCATTGTAAGCATTCCCAAGCTCTCTTTCCACCTTCCATCTAGGGGCAAGTGTTTCTATTGATTGTTCTTCCATCGACTTAGCATTTAGTTTGGACAAGAAAGGCCTCCCTAAGGGAGATTGTTGGCTTCCCTTGAATCCCACACCTCCTAGGTGTTGTACAACTATTCCATTGGGCAATACAAGAGTGGTTTAACATATCTTTGGTTGTTGTTGAAGTTTTCATTCTTTCCCCATCTCTTTCATTTTTTTTCTTATCAATATTTTTATGTTTTAATGTGAACTACACTAACAATATCTTGCAGGATCACTTGGAGGAATACCAACCAACCCACAAAAGGGGATCCAAGGACTTAGGCCTTGCTACAACCTACAAGGCTTAGCCCCTTACCAAGTGGAAGAGTGCACTTGTGCAATTTTTTCCACAACAACGTCCTTGGAAATTCAAGACCCAAGAAAACTGTAAAAGAACCACCAAGATGGAAAATTGTGTTTTGAACCACTGATGTCCACCTAGATCAATCACAATAGTTTCACACTGTACCTTTGAGTAAGTAACAAAATTAAAAAATAAAGCGTTAATCTAAAATCAACTAGACTTTGTTTTATAAAAAACACATCTTACTTTAGTTGATAGGGCCTTATTGTAATATTGAAGAGTGAATCCTCCAAGGCCATAAAAATGAAACTAGGAATTGATTAAAGAGAGATAAATCCATTAGTAGAAATGAAAATTCTCCAAGAAAGCACATATTATATGTGTCAAACACTATAGTCAAACTAAGAAAGTGGAGTAGATATCCCCTTTCCACTTATTTAGTTGGATTATCACATGTACAAGGGATTTATATTGAAGTGGAAAGTCCTCGGGTTGACACCATTTTCTATAGAGTTTTAGGTTGAGTAATTAGTCCTGCATTTCCCACCCATCACAACTGTTCCTCGTAATAATCGATTGTGAAGTGGTAACCTTAATGATTGTTCCTAGGTTATCACACATGTTACTGCAATTAGGATTATTGGTGGTACTTGAGACAAATGCATATAATATACCTCAAATCCTTTGGAGGGTATTTTCCTTGGTGTGCAGATATGCCACTTGGGTGATTATCGTGTGAAGGTTACTGAAAATGTCTCTTTCACACTTTCGTTAATTAGTTACTAGGAATTCATCTCCCTGGGACTAGTTTTCAAAAGGACCTCTTTTCAACTCTTCACTAATTAGGTTAGGTCTTTAACCATCTAGTTTATGGAAGAGTGGAGTTGCTTTTTGTCGCTTACACTTCTTATAAGATGAGTGCTTTGTGGTGGTGTGTGTTTAGTTGGCCCCGAGATTGACTGCTTCAAATTTTATCCTATTTTGTATTTTAAACTTAGTAGTTAAAAGTGGTTTACCAATCAATCCATTATTACAGGCAACAAAGAGGTGACCCTCCTGAGTTTATAGATTGTACCCCTATGTGAAGGTGATTGAACTCTCCTGGCCATGTGGTGGGTCATAGATTTAGCAAGAATAACTACTAGGATCAAGACTTTTTACTTTAATTTATCAACCCGAGGAACACACAAACTTAATAGGTGTTGCGCACAGTATATGCAACATATAAGACATTCTAGAATACTAAAGAATGGAAAGTAATTCAATTACCTACTAGTGAGAAAAATTACAAAAACATAATACTATATGGGCTATAAAGAAGGAATTGGTTTGAAATGAACTAATGTGCAAGAAATGACAAAACATAAAGAAACTACTGAAAATAATTCATTAATAAGGAATTATAGGAAATAATGAATCGCAACGGAAATATGGGAAATAATGCATTGAACGGGAAATTCTAGGAAATGGTATAGTGTAAAGGAAATGCTAAAAAGATTGATTTTAACAGGAAACTATAGGACATGATAAAATGAATTACAGGTGTTACCATTGGATCCTACAAGAAACAAAAGCATTGATAAAGCATAAACTAATTGCAAACTTATCTATATCACCTTAACAAACTATTGATGAGACTCTTGTATTACCTTGAGGGGGACCTCCCCAAGGTAGGTATAGGAATCTGAACGAAAATCAAGAACTCAAAATATGGAATAAATGATGATTCTTCAATAATATTTTAACCATTCACAATCCACGCGAAGTACAAAAATTATAGTTGAGAAATAAGATGTGTCTTCAATATAGAAAATGAGAGTCAAACCCCCGTGGGTGTGCCCTAGGGTCTCTATTTATTACAATTTCAAAAAGATAAAAAATAGAGTTCCAAACTCAGAATAATGGATTCTTGTCCCTATGATTTATGGATGACCAACAATGATCAGGATCGGAGGTCTCGATAGTGGTACTAGTAACTGACATTGGTGATTTGCTCAGTTGGGTATGGCATCCTTCTTGAATCATGGTAATTGATATTTAACACTGATCCTTTTTCACCAATGTTCCTTAGGTGTCACGTTGTTCCTCTTGCATTGAGCATGCATTTCCTAGTCCCACACATTAGATATCACATTTAACCTAAATAAGGTAAACCAAACAAGAAAAGGTAAACACTTTTAACCATCAACATTCCTACTTGCTAGACATGCATGAAAACCTCAAAATGTTTAATTATTACTCAATTGATGATCCCCTATTACCTCATTATGTTTAGGAGTAGGATTATCACCTATAAACAATGAGGCCTATCATCCCCACCAACTTGAAGGATTTACACATCCCTGTGCAACTTAATGTCTTGGAGTTGGGGGTCCTGACTTCTCTGCGCACACTTCTCTCCCATCATAAGCAATCATCCTTGTGACATCACCCTGTTTGGAATATCCTAAGTTCCTCTCCTCCTGTTCACAGTTCTCTTCTTCTTTCTTTTCATTTATCTCCTGACTTTTATTAAGGGGAAGCAGTAATGTTGGAGTAAATTTTCTACCTGTCCACTCTAATATTTGTTTCTAAAGAGCTTCTTGATCCAATTGTGCTTTGAACATGGAAAACATCATGTTAACTGGAGAATGAGGTTCCCTTCTTTTCATATCGGGTGATAGTTATTTCCATTGTAATGAACAAATATATAAATAAACATTAATAAACATTAATAATAATATAATAATAGGATAACATAACATTGATTATAATTAATTAAGGGACACATCCCTTTATTTAATAGTCACCATGTGAGCCTATTTATACGGGATACACCATTCATTGTAAACATCATATTTTATATATTTTATCAATTATTGAGCAATTATATTTTTACTATGGAATTATCATCAATTGGATGACTTATCCATTTGGATAGTTTTGAGTACAACCAGATAGGTTGTAACATTGGTATCAGAGCTACATCCTACATATTGTGGCTTTTAACCATTATCCTAGGGCGTCCCTAAAATTGTGGTCTTTGACCAAGTAAAAAAAGAAAAGAAAGTCAAAAAAAAGAAGAAGGAAGAAGTAAAAAAAAGAAAAGGAAAAAGATCCCATAAAAAAGGAAAGAAGAAAAACAAAAGAAAAAGGAATAAGTAAAAAAAAGACATTGAAGAATATCCCATAAAAAAAGGAAAGAAGAAAAAAAAGAAAACGAAAAAAACAACATACGATTTTATTTAACCAACCCTTGGTTTTATAAAACCATACATAGTATAGGTTTTTATCAAACCACCCTTGGTTTTATAAAACTAACCCTTGGTTTTATAAAGAAATCAACTCACACCTTAATTAGGTTGTTTATTTATTTATTGAAATATTATTGGATATTAAATAATAACTCATACCTTAATTAGGTTGGGTTTAGTCTTTAATTCTCTTTATTAAATAACATAAAAGCTAGAAGTGCATAAGAACTCCTAAGGCTAATGAGGAGCAAGCGAGAATTGAATCTGGGTGGGGAGGGTAACAATCATTCTTCCCAACCACCCAATCTACACACAATACACAAAGAAGTTAATCCAAAGCAAAAGGTTAAGCAACGTGGAGATCCAAGTTCCTTTTGAGCACAACTTTCTCTATGTGAGCTTACATTATGTGCATATAGAGGAAAAGATTATTGTGGCTGGTTGTGAGACGAAGGTGGCAGTGTGTATAGTCATTCTTCACCGTTTTCATGAGTTGGAGTCATTGGTCCAGTCAAAATTTGGATCTGAGCAACGGATTTTCTCCATCATCAACATTGAGTCATCGAATAAAAGATCCCAGATTTAGAAAATTTTAATTATTAAAGTATTAAAGAAGTTTTAAGAAGAAGATAATTCAAAGACCCTTTATTGTCGAAGAAGTCTTAAGGAAACAAAATCAAAATGTAAGAGGCAAATATTAATCTCGAGAAGAAAATATTTGTCAAGGTTCTGTCAAAAGTTCCTATGGCAATGCTGAAAGTTTATGGGATATTTGATGAAAGTCCAATTACGATCTCTATTTGTCTAGGAAATAAATACAATTTTATTAATGTTGATGTTGCTAATCAACTACAAGTTCCAGAATCAAGTATAGTGAATAACGAGTCCAACGAAGATCAAATAAATGAATTAAATTTACAAATCGATGATTATAATTTTGTGTCCCAATTCACCATTGCAGCTATAGACGACAATCTTATCGATATAATGCTAGGTTATAACTGGCTGGAAACATTGGGAACATTCACCTTCAATGCAAAAGAAAAAGTTCATGACCTTCTTCCTTGAGAAGAAGAAAATAACGATCCACGATCTATCAGTGAGAATTCCCCCATCACAAAATACAATCGAAGAATCAACATATGGAAGCTATGAAGAATTAGAAGAAGAAATAAAGTGTTTAAACAAGCTTATCATGGACAAAGATAATGAATTCACGCAAGTCCTAATACAGTTAGAAAGTACAGAATCAGAGATATGTAGACATCGACAACAGAAGAAAGAAATCTAGTAGAAATATGATGACACTAAGAAGACGCACAAGTTGTAAATTTCGAAAATAAATAACACATTATCAAGAAATAATGAATAAATATTTTGACTTAAAAATCATAACAAGACATTAGTTACAAAGATCATGAAATTGAAAAAATAGTCGAAAGACTGAACATTCTAATGAAGACTTTGAAGAAAAAATACTAGAGAAGCAAGAAGAAAATCATCGTCTAATAAATCTTAATCAAGAACTAGAAGAGCAAATCAAGAAGTTAAAAGAGGAAAAAAAGTCAGAAGAATAAATGTTCGAGAAGGTTCAGAGTAATAATACTCTATTAGAGAACAAATTAAAGCAAATCCAGAAGGAAGCTACCGGACTCTCAGGAAAACAAATTCAAGTTGAGGAACAAGGAACAAATACACCCTTAATTAAATTATTATAAAACAATAAATCACCAGAAACACAAAACGTTGAAGTCTCTACAAGCACACCACAAGTGACTCGATTAACTTATTGCCATCCTAACCATAAGAGTCATTATACTCGACAACAAAATCAAGACGAAAATAAACAATATTACTCATATAGACAAACTAACTATTTTGAAGGAGAGAAAAGACAAAACCGCCAAATTGTTTGGGAGCAGAAAATGAGAAGTTCTATTCCAACAATCGACCAAAAAACAAATCCGATGAAGGTAAATCTATGATGGATCACTTCCCAGGAAATGAAACATCTCAGTTCAGGCATTCAGAAATTATATCACCTTGTTTTATCAAGTATCAAAGTTACAAATTCAGAAGATCATAAAAAAACATTACGAGCAAGAACATGGAAAAACGTCATCCATAATTATGCTTTGAGGACAAAGCATATCTAAGGGAGAGGCAATGTAATGAACAAATATATAAATAAACATTAATAAATAATAATAATAATAATAAATAACAAAATAACAAAATAACATAACATTGATTATAATTAATTAAGGGACACATCCCCTTGGTGAGTAGTCACCATGTGAGCCTATTTATACGGGCTACACCATTCATTGTAAACATCATCTTTTATATATTTTATCAATTATTCAACAATTATATTTTTACTATGGAATTATCATCAATTGGATGAATTATCCATTTGGATAGTTTTGAGTACAACCAGATAGGTTGTAACATCCATATGTCTGTAATTTCTTGTAGGGCATCTTCTTTGATTCCTTGCAATGTGCCATCACGATGAGTAATGGCCTACTGTTGTTTTGCTTCTAAAAATGGAATCAATTCTTGATCAATGTTCAGCCTGGCCCAAGTGGGGCATTTTTTAGCAAGTCATATTTTGGAACTGCGAAGCTAAGCGTAGTTCAGCTGAAGGCTTTTTGGACAAATCAATTTTAGGATGCTGCGAAGTGGAGCATAGTGCAGCGTTGGAAGAGCTACAAAGTACAATGTTGCGAGGAGACAGCGCTGCGATGAGCTTGATCTATGGAGATCCGACAAGGCAGAAGGATGGACGGAAGACGACACATATTCCAGTTAGACCATCGGTGGTCTATTTTTAGTAAAGATGCTCCATGATTTCCAGGTGGCGGGAAAGGAGCAAAGTGGAGGAAAGCGACTGGTCACACTTGCAAGGAACCACTACCTGAACCGGTCGCATAAGGCCGTTAGAGGAAGAATGAATCGGTGAAAGCGACCTGTTGGCATGCGCGCGACAGGGAGGCTGATAGCGATGTGAGCATGCATTGAGGGCGGCCATGTGGAATATTCGCTACCAGAAACCAGCAAGTTCAGTTAGCTAAAAATCGCGACAGTTTTGTAAACCTTAGGGTTTTTGCTTGCAGACTGTAAAGACATGGCCTACGGGCATGATCTATAAATAAGGCATATTTTGTATGGGAAAGGGTTAATCTTCATTGTTGATCTCTCGGGTTGGTGATAGGGTTAATCTCTCATTTTGTTATTATCTCTGGTTAATCTCTCAAGTTGGGTTTGTATCTCATTGTATTATCTTGAGCAAGACCTGTTTTGATTGCCATTGTAGAGGCTTTGCAAGCTATGCGCAGAGGCCTATTGAGAGAGAAGAGAGTCTGCAGCTGAGTACGCAGACTGGAACTATTGTATCCTTCCCAAAGACTAATACAACAATAGTTCCTGTGGACGTATCTCCCATCCTGGGGTGAACCATGTTAAATCTTGTGCAATGTGATTGTTTATGTGTTTGCACTTGTCTGTTTTCTTACAATGAATGCTTGAGTTCTCATATATCAGTGGATATGTTTATTCTTTTATATGTATTCGCCCTGGGAATGAAATGGGAATAATTTGTTAAGCAGCACATGTATGGATGAATGTTGAATGCGCAGTATTTCTGAGTTAAAAAATGCATAAGTCATTTAGATAAGCAGTTAAGTAGGAGAGTTCGCGCCATGTGACTCCCTTGAAGCGCAGCACCGAAAGTGCGCAGAGTAGTGTATTCTGTCCCGTTGCATAAGTTGTGAGGCTGAATAATCTAAGGCAGTAGATGAATGAATAAGTACTAAGTAAAGTCTTCACAAGCGGTTAAGTCTGAAGAGGAGGCGTATAAGTCAGTTGCGTTGTCCTGTTGATTGAATCCTACCCGCACCATGCAGTCTTTGGATGCGCTGGTTGTGTAAGAATCTTAGCTTGTAGAAGTGTTGACCACGACACAAGATATCGTCGCGTAGTATTCAATCCACAACACAAGCCCCGCTGCACAGTAGTTCTGTCTGAACAACTCATCACGTAGCTGTGGAAACATGATTCCGCATATCCTCCATAGTTCCACCTCGGGTGAGACCTCAGCCTGTTCACAGGCTGTTGCCGAAAGGGTTGGTGAAAAGAGGTTTTGTTGGTTCCTTGAACCGTGAAGAACCTATGTCTTTATCTAAAACCTCAAGAGCAGTTATATAAGCCAACAAATGGTTTTGTTGCCACACTAAGAATCCATGATGAGTTGAAGTCGTGATGTGCGACGAAGAAGAAGCTTTGTTGGGTATTGACGTTTGGCATCCAAACAAGAAAGAAATCTGGGCTTGGTGTGACAAGATAGAAATAGATTTCGCAAGAAAAGAAAAAAGACACTTACATCTCTCTGACGTTCAGTGGTTGAACAAATACCTGTGGAAAGATGTTCACGAAGTGTTTTGGGCATCTTTTGGAAACGAGGTACATGAGTGGTTGTGAAGGCTCGTAGAGTGCAGAAACTGTACCCCACGAGAAGTACCGACCGAGTGGACACTAGAGCTCTTTGAAAGGCTCAAAGCAGCAGATATTCCATTCACGCGAGAAATCGAATTCTGGGTTGAAAGTACACTACAGAGTTTCGTGATGCAGTTCGCTATGGACATGATAAAGTCCTACAGCGCAGCCGAAAGAGAGTTTTTCAAGGGATTCAGAGGTAAGTACCTGAACAATTTGAGTTTATACATTAAAATGTTGTTAGCTGAGAAAGGTGTTTTTAGAATGTTGTGAAAAATTTGAAATTGTAATGGTCAATAGCATTTATAGTAAGTCTGATGAAGAGATACATAATTTGAGAAGTGGAAAACAATATAAATATACCCCTAAGAAGACTTCCACTGAGCATGGACTCCGCGTAGATATTGATTCACAAGCCGAACCTGATAGCCAAACCACACCTCAATATTCTACCTATCATCCTATTACTCCGCAAAATCCACCAACTGTGAACACTGCACCTTCTATCGCACAGAGCTCCCCAGTTGTGAATATACCTAGCACTCAGAACATTTCGGGTCAGACCATTCCAAGCAATACTAATTTTATTTTTTCCGCTCAACAACCTGCGTAGAATCCTCCACCACCTAGAAGAAGCATGACTGAAGATATTAAGCTGCCAATATTAAAAGGAATGGGTCTAGAAGGCCCTTATCAACATTGGTTTCTATGTGAATCTGTATGGAATGTTAAACAAGTCCAGGATGATGTTGTGAAGCGAGCACAACTCATCACCACCTTTAGAGACATAGCCTTGCATTGGTTCATGAAATACTCGCAGGGACAGAATAGAACCTTGGTAGAAATCAAGGCTGCATTCTTAGCAGAATTTAAGAAGCCGAAGTCCGAATCATAGTGTATAACAGAGTTAAAAGAGATCAAGCAAAAACCTAATGAGATGGTCTGGGAATTTGAACAAAAATTTAAGACACTGTTGGACCAAGTAAGCTTCGTTATAGCACCGCAACAGCACCAGGAATGGTTTATAGCCACACTGTTGCCCCACATCAGACTGTCGTTGATGCAGCATAAAGTGGCTTCGTAGGAAGAAGCCTTAGAAATCGCGGTGAAGTTAGAAGCTTCGCCTATTGGAGAAACTAGCACTGGGATGTCTCAGATTCAAACCCAGTTGGCTACCCTAACGCTACAGCTACAAGATATCAAGAAAGGAAAGCAAGAGAGACAAGAAGTTTGGTGTATAGGATGTAAGGGAGAAGGACACACTAAGGATCATTGTCCTTTATTCCAAGATTTCCTTAACATGGGTGCACCAAACCCATTAAACCAGAACCAAGGGCCATGGTGTGAAATTTGTAGAATTAGAGGACACCGGCCAGAAGACTGCTACCTAATTCAGAAATATGTAAGGATACCTAAAAACCTATATTGCAATTTCTGTAAGTTAGTTGGGCATGATGAGTCCAATTGCCGCACATATGAGCTCATGTTGGAAAGGAAGAAAGATATTGAGCATATGTATGGAGGAGTATATAGAGTCCAAGAAGAGACTCCGTAGAAAAAAGATAATGTCCAGCATGATCAGGGACCATACAGAGGCCACAGAGGATACCGCGGGAGAGGAAGGAATAACGGCCCAGTGCAAGGATGAGGACGAGGTCAAGTAATCTATTATAACTATGGCCAGGTAGGTCATGTATATAGAGATTGTACCAACCCATGCACTACATGTAATTACTGTAAATCGTTCGATCATGTTAGACTGCCCAGTGTTAGAGGCAGAAATGCAGAAACAGAAGCGACAAGATGCGCCGAACCCAAACATTCAATTGATCGCAGCAGAGAGGAGGCCTACGGATCCAAGCATCAATGTAGTGATGCAAAGTGGCGCTACGACAGGGAGAGATAGGGGAGAAAAAGATTTGACTTCTCAAGACTTTAACACTAAGCAGATTCCTCTTGAAACAATATGGATAAGAAAAGCTAATGGGAAAGCACCTGCTTTCAACTTAGAGAAAAACAGAGAAGTCTTTGAAGAAGCACGGGATATCTTCAAATAATCAGCACCTAGGTTACCAAGAATCCTGTTGCGCAGTGAAATATCGCATATATAAGATATGTCGGCTGCTTATGACAAAACGAGCGTTGCAGTAGAGACAAGAACCTCTGTTGCGCAGTTCCTGAGGAGCTACATGAAAATGCTAAAGAGCCCAGACACTATCGCAGAATTGCAGAAACTGTTAAATCAGTATGAGCCACAGAGCGAGATGGAAACTATCGATAGCGCAGTTCACCTGATCAAGAAACACAAAAGAACGGGCAGATAAATGAGACTCAGTGCACAGATAGGAGACTATGAAATGGATGAGATCATCCTTGATCTGGGATCTGAAGTAAATGTCTTAACTAAACAGACATGGCAGCAGATGGGGAGACCAAAGTTTTTATGGTCACCTATCCAGTTGAGAATGGATAACTAGGAGAAAGTCATACCTTTTGGAAGGTTAGCCAATGTTGTTGTTGACATTGATGGAGTACAAAGTTACGTAGACTTCGAGGTTATCAAGATCATGAATGATAGCCAGCCATATCCAACACTACTAGGTATAGAATGGGAAATGGATAACCTCGCCATCATAAACTTGAAGACAAAGAAGATGATCTTCGAAGGAAAGCATTTCAGGGTCATCGCACCATTGGCCCCTTCAGACAGAGACAGATACAGCAAGGTGATTCAGGAGGAATCCAGAGCTCAAGATTTAGATCGCCTTTACAAGATGACTGTGAACCATGATGACTATATTAATCCCACTGTGGATGGAACACTCGGATGGAGATGCGAAATCTCTTGCATCTCAGACTTTGATGCAGGATTGGAAAACTAGAAAAGTCGTATGCATGAAGTATCTGCAAGGAGATGCGCGCATGTTACAAAGTCACTGCGTTAGATTGGAAAGGAGGTAAGCCCAATTCCCACCTATGATGGTTTATCTAATGTTTATTCCTTTATCAAATAATATACTGTAGCAATTGCAGATGAGCATCGCTTACCGGCACTAGATATGGCACTGCACTAGACACCTTCCAGATGGTGGGCCGCACACAAGCAAACATTAACCACATGGGATCAGTGCAGATTCAAGATGCAGATCAGGTTTGCTGACAAGGTTACACTAACCTTTGAAAAATATAATGGACAGACAGATCCAAGGGAGCATATTGAAATATGTTCACAAGCATGGGAGGAGAGACCACAGACAGAATGGGTGCATCTGTTTGTGCACACATTGGAGGAAGAAATTCCAAAGAAATGGTACCTCGATATGGAGTTGCGCAGGGAAACTACAGATTGGCCTACCCTGACTATGAACTTCCAGAAGAGCTTCAACTTTGAAGAAGAGAGTCCTACCATAAATGATGCTTTGCAGATTATCAAGGAAAGAATATTTAGACTAGAATGTCCACATGGAAACATGACATTATATGAATTATTTGGAGCTGACAGCGTACGTGCAAGCCTACAGCCAGAATGGAAGGAGCGGATAGAGCATGCCATGGAATGTTATAACCTAGCTGAAGAGGTTGAATATAAAGAATAAAGTGATGAGGAGGATTTGCGCAACATAAACATACTTGAGTCAGAAGGAGTGCACGACGTAGAGGGACCTCCGCTGGAAGTCCCAGACATGAGCAGACCTGTGAAAATGGGGAAAGTGAACATTGGCACCAGCGAAGAATCGAAGTTTGCGTCTATCAGAGACTATTGGGATGATCAGACTGCCGTGAAGATCGCAGACCTGTTACATGAGTATCAGGATTTATTCCCGACAAAGTTTACAGAAATGAAAGGTATTCTGGCCGATTTAGGGGTTATGAAGATACCTCTTAAGCCAGGCGCAAAGCCTGTTAAGCCAAGGCCCTATAGAATTTTTGCTTGGGTTTTCACCCAAGCATATGCGAATGTGCACCTACTAACTTGTAGTAACAATTTAGATTAAACAGTAAAAGTAAATAAATGTAAAAAGTAAATCTTGATCTAACATATGCAAGAAAATAACTCTAGATTAAAAACAATAAACAAAATAGATCCATGAGAGAAACAAATAAAAACTTTAATATTTTCTATTACCTCAAAGGGTGAGGATGGTTGAGCTTGAGCAGCTGCAATAGTGAGGTGCTCCAAATCTCCAATGATCTCTTCTTCTCCAATATGCTAATGGGGATCTTCAAACTCAAAAAGGAGACTAGGGCTCTCAAGAAATAATTTGGAAGCATAAAGATAGGATGAATGTGGATGAATAGTGAGGAGCCTCTATCAGCTTTTTATAGCTTTTGGGTGATGGAGAATACAACCATGGTTTTAAGGAAACCAATGGTATTGGTGAAAAATGGTTTAGGTTTTCTTTTCCTCTGTATCCCTCTTTTTTCCTTTTTTGAATATATTTTGAATTTTATTCCCTTTTAATTGATTTTTGGGAATTTTGGACCATTTTTTAGGGGTTTTTGTATTTTTTGAGGAAAATTAAATATTTTGAGGAGAAAAAGATGGATTTTGGTTTTTTTGGTGACCTTTTGAAAATTTTAGAGGCTTAAATGGTAGGAAAAGTGGAAAAATGGGTCATGTGAATATGGAAATAAGCTAGTGAGCATTTTTTGGGTGTCAACAGATTGCCCCTTGATGTGTGAGGGTAGGAGCTCATCGTATGGCCGATAGACATAATATTTATTTTGTATTTTTCTTGGGGTTTGGAGGAGAGAAGAGACCGATTGGATATTGGAACACCGGGCCTATGCAAACTGCACAAACTAAAAATACATGTCCTCAAAATGAATGAGGAATAATCTCTGATAATGGACGAGGCGGGCATACCCATGCTCATATCAAGACATATAAATAACAATGAGGCCCAAAAAGGGGGACTTGAACAATACATATAAACCTGATGTGTACATCATAATGATCCAGAGGGGACACAATGATGGGACATACTCATGGTCATACCATGACTGATTTGAAGAACTGATACACTAGAAAAGAGAAACAACCGTTCTGAATGAGGTGTCAGAAGGGTTGATGAACTGCTGAATCTGAAGGTATCCAACAACTGTAGGGACTCAATAACTGTGAGTCAATATCCGAAGAGTATATGGAACTGTATACTTGAGGGAGTATAAAACTGGGGTACTTTTGAATACTGTCGCCAAGCGTAGCTCGGATATCCATAGGAACATGTAACTGGTTGTTCCAAAAGTAGACTCACCTATGTGCTGGAGTCTGGTGACATCTGGGGTCTTCGACAAACATCTGAAAGGACTGATACCCTGTATGAATCTCAACGATGCGATCAAGGTGTTGACATCGAGCATGTGAGAAATAATCATTTAGAGAGGCACTAAGGACTCCTTTCAAAATGATCTGTAGGCACTCACCACTAATGGTGATGAGTCCAAGGCATAGGGACCTCTGGGTCTATCCTATGGAATAGATTGGTTGTCATCGACAGAGGGAGACCTGCAACTATCAAGGAAATGATGCTTCCTTAATAGGAGCGCGAGGTGTACAACCAAGAGGTGATGGTATTGATAGTGGTACTGACATACTGTGGGGACGGGGAATAACTGGGTTCATTGAGTAGCGGGGACTCAAACTTCCTTTGTTTAGAGCATGATGACATGGATGATTTGGCAGCGTATGAAACTGACTTTAGGTATAGGGATCATAGCTTAAGGGATCAGGGGTATGTACTGCAATGGGAGAGGTTGAGTAGGGAAAACTAATGTATGGTATCAGGAAACTCTCAAGGTGGCATATCGCAAAATACTCTGAACAAAGGCAACCAAATTGGGGAAGCTGCCATAATAGTGTGATTATATATGCTTTGCTGTGGCGCCGAGAGGCACCGTTGGGGCCTTCTTCATGGTTTAAGGAGCTCAAAGAAGGGATAAAAGTGTGCTAAAAAATGGTATTGTTGTGTGGATTTGTACGAGCCCAGGACAGTTCATGCTCATGGTTGCTTTCAGTTTTAGAGAGTCTGAAAGCAATAAGTAGACTCCAAGGGGGTTCTTTTTCATATGTTATTCTTCAAGGCCTGAAAAAAGTATAAAAGGATGCAATGAAGAACTCTTCTAGCCGATGTGACTAGAGTATTCCTTTTTTGTAATTAGTCTACAAGGTCCGGAAAAGGGGTAAACTTATACCAGGTAGATGCCCTTTCAAATACATTTAACGAGCATGAAAGGAAGCAAGATTACTCAGTGATATTTTCATTGTTTTAGGAGTCAGAAAAGAGCTTAACAGAAACTCCCTAAGTGCCTTTTTCGTAAAGGAATTGACCAGCCCGAAAAAGGGATAAAATTATACCGAACAAAGGTAATGGTGAGGCAAGGAGGAAGTGTTCAATCAAGGGACGAGTATGGGGATCAATTACAGTGATAGGGGGGGACACTGATGGGTCCTCCTTGCGGGTTGAAGAATGATAGCAAAACAATGCCATAATTGCAATATGGATGGAGTGAAGGGCTCATGTATATATAAGTTGTGATACACAAATTTTGTAAAGTCTGACAGTCGTCTATGTGGCATGCGAATCAAGGCGACAAGGTGTGAGGACACAATATCAAAAAAGGTTTCTGGTGAGAGTGAGAAATGATCTCAAGCATCATCACGAGCGCAGAAAATTGAATCTGGAGATATAAAATTCATCAAAAATGGACAACGGTCGCTGTGGCACGCAAACCAAGGCGACAAGGGTGTGTGAAAAAATGCCCAAAAACAGGATTGGTGCAATCGGGAAACTGATTAGACCACTATGAATTTCTCGCCGCGTTGAATCCAATGGTATCAACAGTTTCGAAAATGAACGTCGTATGGCTCCGGAATGGCCGACTGAAAAATAGGTCAAATCTCTATAAAAAGCAAGTGGACCCATAGTGACATGTGTCATTTTCACGGTTGAGTTTCACAGGAGATTTGAGTTGGTTAGAGAAAATTTGTCTTTTGCGGGAGAACCGACCGTCAAATTTTTATTTTGTTAGTTTCAGGTAAGCCTATTGTCCTTAAGCTTTAATTTTATTTACTTTCGGGGGGAAATGGGGGCCTCGGGAGTAGTGCATTGGTCACGTTGGGTTACCAATGAGGGATATCATGGGTTATGAGGATTTTTGCGCAATATGGATCATGGCTTTGGTCTCCACAGTCACAATGTCGATCATGGCTGTGGTATCCATATGCGCGATGTGAATCGCTACTGTGGTTTTTTACAATCGCGATGTTCATCACGATTGTGGGCTTCACAGTCGTGATGTGCATCGCGACTGTGGTCTCCACAGTCGCGATGTGGATCACGTCTATGGGCTCAACAACCACGACATGGATCGCGGCTTTGGCTTCTACAACCACAATCTCAGATCGTGACTATGGGCCGCACAGCCGCGATCTGGATCGTTGCTGGGGGAAGTTTTTAGTATGTTTCTAAATGAAATTTCTTGTGTACTTGGCAAGATGCTCAGGCTGTCGAGGGCATCATGGAGGGAGAGAGAGATTCCGGATGATTTGATGGAGATAATACATGAGGACCATCATGCACAGGCAGCTTTGTCTTTGGGAGGACTGCTGAAGTTCGCTCAGATACCCCTTATGCGTTTAGCAAATTTGTTGTTGAACAGGTTGATCGATTTCTAGGTCCCGGATATTCAGGATTTTATGGTTCAAGGTGAGAGATTGGATCTCACCTTGATTGATGTTTATTTTCTGACTGGACTTCCCCTTTTAGGTGAGATAGGGGACACTCAGTCGAGGATACTGGGGGGTGTTGATATAGAGGATCTACTAGAGAGATTTTTCCATCTGGGGTCTCGGGTGCATGCTAGTGCTTTGCTTGTTCGTGATTTGCGGGATCCAGTGATGCAGGTGGTTGTGGATTGCGTACTACGAGTACTTGGGGCACAGGCGCCCCACCGATTGTCGGGTGGGAAGGCGTTGATGGTTCATCGGGTGATGACTAGGACTTACTATGCTTGGGGGCATATGTTCCTTGCCTGTGTTCAATGTGAGCTGAGCAAGGTGAGGCTACAGGGTGGAGAGTTTAGTTATGCGTCATTTATGTGCTGCTTCTTCTTTGAGAGAGTGCCTACATTGTGGCCTTGTGTGTCAGTCCGGGATGGTTTGATCAATGAGCTGCGGATGGTGTAGTGGGGAGAGATGATGTGCTAGAGTGGTGGAGGGGAAGCTGGACAATTTTTCACTACAGAGATCTATGAGCAGTGGGAGCAGATGCCGGTAGTGTTCGATGATTATCCGTACCGGGATATGGAGTTTCGGGGGGATATGGAGATGCCACGAGCTTGAGGTCAGGCCTAGGGGCTAGATGGTATGTATTTGTTTTTTGTCCTCTCTCTTTTAGCATATCATGTTTGTATGTTTTTCTATGATGATAGCTTAGTGGTGTTTTCATGATGCTAATGTTATATAGTGTTTGGTTATTGCAGATTTGGGTTTGCGGCCTCCACCGGAGCATCATGGACGTAGGGGTCGTGTGGTGGTGGTGGTACCTCCACCGATGGTGGCACCCCCACCTCCTGCATGAGGAGTTGTATGCCACTGAGACGATGATGTAGAGGGTATATGTGAGACCATCGACGAGCTGTTGGATGGTGTGCCAGATGATGGTTGGAGAGATTTGGACCAGCATGTGTTAGACCGTTGTTTCGATGCTCTCCGTGAGTGGAGATCGATTTTGTGGTGGATAGTTGTGTTGGCAGTGGAGAGGAGGGCTAGGGACCAGTATGATACGGAGGAGGATGAGCTAGAGGAGGCGGCGGGCCGTGATGACAAGGATTAAGCTGTCTTTTACTTGCCCCCAAATGTTGATGAGCATATGGGGATGTTTTGTGGATATGTATTATGTACGACCGATGTAAGTTTTTGTATATTCGGGTGTTGAGGGCACTCTTTACATTATGACTATATGATGATATATATATTTATGCACATGGATGCATTTTTTTATTAGACAGTCATGTATGCACGTGGATGCAAATCTGTCATTGCTTTTATGTTTTGTTGCACGTGGATGCAATTGTTTGTGTTTTGTATGCCCGTGGAGGCACGTTCTATGAACATGGATGCAATACTATGTTTTTGTATGCCCATGGAGGCACATTCTATGCACGTGGATGCAATACTATGATGGTTTATTTTGTTGGGTTATTTGGTTTTTTGATGCCTATGTGATGCATGTTTTGATGTCCTACATGGTTTGGTTGACGTGCCAATCTAGAATGTTGTTAGCCATTTGGTCTGCTACACTGTTGAGATTTCTTGGGACATGAGTGAATGAAATGGATTCAAAGTGTCTAATCATTTGTTTCGTGCACATGTATTTTTTAAAGAGACAGGGATTACGTACCTGGTAACAATTGTTGAGTTGGGAAACAAGAAGCTGGGAGTCAAGGAAGACATGAAGGTGACTTATGCCCATCTCGAGGGTAGCGGTTAGGAGACCGGTCACAACATCGTACTCATCCTGGTTATTGGTAGCAGCGTCTATACACACTCCGTTGAGGTGGATCAATTCGTGTGAGGGGGAATAGAGTGCCCAAGCTGCAGAGGTGAGATTTGGAGACCAACGACTTGCACCGTCAGCGAAGCCAACATAGTAAAGTGGAATAGTATCCATCTGTAGTCATGTAGGAAAAAATGATAATGTAAGGTTTTGAAAGTTTACGGAAAAAACGAATTAAACTATACAATATGGACTGTGATGTCCAGAAGATTTTTATGGATAAAAGCATTTGAGGTACAACTTGTTACAAGAGTTGTGTGGGGTTACCTTTTAAGTCGGTCAGAATGTATGCCCCATGTCCAAGGCAAGTGTGTATGATGTATGGGCCTTGCCACATGGATTCAAATTTTCCTTTTCCCTTTTTATCATGGGCTTGATCGTAAACGAGTACAAGGTCCCCTTCACTAAATGATCGTGGGTGAACATGTTTATCGTAACTGACTTTGGATTGGTTCTTTGCGGCTTCAATTGTTTGGAGGGCTATGTGATGATCTTCATCAGTTTGCTCCAAAAGAAGTAAGCGTTGTTCAATTGGTGAAGTATTCGGGAGGAGTTCGATAGCGATATGCAATGTCGGGATCTGACACTCAATGGGGAGGATAGACTTCACGCCATGAACCAAATGGAAAGGGGTGAAAATGGTGGCGGTTTTAGTGGATGTGCGCTAAGCCCACAATGCAGGGAAAAGCATGTGATGCCAATTGGACTTATGTCGGTCGATAGTGCGCTGGAGGATGGTCTTCAAAATTTTGTTAATAGCTTCTCGACTTGGACATTCCCTTGGGGGTAGTAGGTATAGGAGAATTGCTGTTTGAATTTAAGGAGGGTTTATAATTATTTCCAAACAGAGTCCTCGAATTGAGAACCATGGTCTGAGATGAGTTGCTTTGGTACTCCAAAACTAGTAATAACATGGTTGAAGAAGAAGCAGGCCGCAATGCCGGCTTTGCAATTATAAGTAGACATGGATTCTGCCCATTTGGTAAAGTAATCGACGAACACAATGATGTATTTATGGCCGCCAGCTGATGCAAGATTATACTCCATGAAGTCGATGGCCCATTTGCAAAAGGGACCAATGGTGAAGATTGGATGAAGGGGGGCATGGGGGGTTCTTGACTTGGGGGAAAAGAGTTGGCAATTTTGGCAATGTTTGACTGCTATGATGCAATCGGTAAATAGTGAGGGCAAAAAATAACCTATGGGGATCACCTTTTGGGCAGTGGTCATTCCAAAGAAATGGTCGCCGTAGGCACCACTATGAAAGTCATTAAGGACTTGTTTTGCTTCTTCCTAAGAAAGGCAATGTCGTAGGATTGTGTTGACACCACGTCAATAGAGGACATTGCCTTAGAGGAGATAACGGGAAGCATGGTGGAAGATGCGACGATGTCTATCACAGTTGACATCGGGTTGAAACTTCTGTGTACGGAGGTAAACCAAAATGTCATTGTACCAAGGGTCGTCTGACGAGATGATGAATAAATGGTTGTCAGTTAGATCAGTATTGATAGCTGGTGATGACGATGATGATGGTAGGTCTGTAACGAGTTGAGAAAGTGCTAAGGCTTTGGTTCTCTTCGGGGTTTTGAAATTCAGGTCATACTCTTGTAGGATAATCACCCATTTAGTGACACAGCCTTGCAGAAATCGACGATTCAAGAGATAAACCATTGGGTTGGAATTTGTGACAACTGTAGTATGGCTGATAAGGATGTAATGTCGCAACTTCTGTACTGAAAAGACGACGGTGAGGGCTAGTTTCTCTTCATATGGGTACCATAGCGGTGGGCCATATAAGGTTTGGCTCACATAATAAATGACGTGCTCTTGACGAGTAGTGTCTTCTTGAATGAGGACTCCTGAAACAGCATAGTCAGATGCCGAAATGTAAATAATGAAATCTTTAGAGAAATCCAGAGGGGAGATCTAGGGGGTGTTGGTGAGAGATTTCTTCATGTCATCGAAGGCTCCTTGCTCTTGATTGTCCCACACAAAAGGGATGTGGGAACGAAGCAAACGAAGGAAACCATGGACCATTGTATCATAATCAAGTACAAAACGGCGAAGGAAATTTTATTTTCCTTGAAGGCTTTGTAATTGCTGAAGCGTACGAGGTGATGGGAGGTCTAAGATTGCTTAGACCTTTAATGGATCAATTGCGATGCCTTTCTGTGAAATAATGAAACCTAACAACCGACCTGCTGGAACAAAAATTACACACTTGAGGGGGTTCAAGCGGATTTGGTATTTGCGACAACATATGAAGACTTGCCGGAGGTCATTAAGATGATCAGATTGTTTTTTTCGTTTGAGCCGTGAGGTCATAAAGGTAGACAAGGATAATGTGGACCAAGTCATGGAAACAATATGTCATGGCTCGCTAAAAAGTGGCTCCAGTGTTTTTAAGACCAAAGGGAATAACCCGGTAAGCAAAAGTGCCCCATGGGGTGGTGAAGGCAATTTTGTACTGGTCTTCCTTGCGAATGTGAATTTGGTTATACCCGGAGAAACCATCCATGAAAGATAATATCTCATGCCCCGCACATGCATCGATAAGTTGGTTGATAAATGGTGTTGGAAAGTTATATTTGGGGCAAGCAAGGTTTAGATCACGGAAGTCAGTATAGACACGGATGGTGCCTTGCTTCTTGTTAACTGGTACTGGGTTAGAAACCCAGGTGGTGTAGGATATGGGGTAAATGAACCCCGCTGTTTGAAGTTTCTCAATTTCTGCCTTAACAACAGGAAGCTTGGATGGATGGATGGGTCGTTGCTTTTGGCGTACAGGTGGTACGTTAGGACAAGTTTCAATATGGTGTTCTACAATAGTGGGATCAAGACCCGGCATCTCAGTGTAGGACCATGCAAATACGTCTTGAAACTCTTGGAAGAGTTTCTTGTAATTTTGTACCTCATCCTCCGTACATGATGCACCCAAGGAAATAAGTTCGGGTATTCTGGGCTTAATAGAGATGCCAATTTTAATAACGGGTGAAATGTTGGCCATATTTCCTTACTCAAAGGCATCAGGGCCCGGGATTGGATCCTTGAACCAGTCGACATTAGTAGGAAGGAAATCTTTGGATTGAACGGAGAATTGATTCGCCGTGGAAGAGGTAGATGCTTCAGGGATGAATTATGATCAATGGTGCATATCATCCCAGGGGTAGTCTGGTGCAGTAAGTGCTTCAAGGATTTCTTCATAATTGCGGAAGCATTGTGTTGTCAAATCGGCTGACTGGGGTGCGCTGGTTGACTAGATCATATAAATGGTATTGATCATATCTTCTGAGGAGGAAGATTTTGGGGGATATATTTCCTCAATGAGGGGGGGGACATCTCCAGGTTGGCATTATTCAATTCGTATATAACCACTCTAAAATCTGGGAGATCAAGGTAGTGATGTGAGTAATGGCCGTAAATACCGCATATTGCACAAGGGTGGTTGGTACGCAACGATTTATCGCGAGGCTGAGGGGGCAGTTCTAGTTTGACAACTGGGATGTTAGTGTCATCATCCAAAATTTGCATGTGTTCTTGAAGTGTTGGTAATTGTGGACATTGATGGGTAGCGTGGCCTATATCGTCGGACAAAGAGAACTTGGGGGGAGTAGGGATTATTGGGGGATTCTTCACCAACTTTGGAGTTGATGGGGCAGTGTGAGTTGTGGGTCCAATGGTGTAGGTTTGTGGGCCTCTTCCCCCATTGTAGCAGAGTTGAGGTGGAGCATTACTAGATGTTGATGCAGTGGCCCCTGTTGGAGGTGGTTCGGTTTTGGATGTTCGCTACACCAAGGGGTGGACGGTTAGAAGTATTGATGGGTTGCACCGGTTGTAAAATGACATTTAGTGTCGTGGGAGGGGTTGGGACAGGTAGGTACCACACAGGTAGTCCTAACGTTAACCTTGGAATATTAAGCGTGGCCATTATTGGTGTGATGATGACTCCTGAAGGAGGAAATAAGAATGGGATAGTGTGAATCAGTGTTGCTCTGATATGACTAGGAACTACGGGTGGTTGTGGCAGTAATGGGGGCTGTTGAGTAGGTAGTTGTGTGTTGTGCGAAAGGGTGCACAAATAAGATATTTTCGTTATCCGCAAAGGGGGTGTGATAGACTGGAACATGGAAGTCATGGGAGTATCTAAGTATATCCCGGGTCTGACTGTGGAGACGAATGATGTGGGTGTGCTCTGAACGGAATGTTCAATCATAGGTAGAACATTTTTGGGTGCGGCGGGGGCATTAGGATTGTAGTATGTTATTTGATCAATTTTGACTATGTGTCCCTCACAGGGAAACATCATGAGGCGGAAGACAGATGAAGTGACAGCTTTCATGGCATACATGTAACTTCGTACTAGTAAGAGGTTGTAATCAAGATGGGAATTGATGACCTCAATGTCTATGAGAACCGTTTTGCCACCTAATTGCATGGGTACGTTAGCTAAAAAGGCCCTGTGGTTGAGCTAAATGACCATCGTAAGCTCGTAATGCGGTAGTTGATGGATGAAGTGTGGGGGATCCGAGTTTCTTCCAGACAAATGTTGACATTACGTAGGTGGAGGAACCTTCATCGATGAACGACAAAGTTTTGAATGGATACAAAAACCTGAAAAGCTAATTTCGAAAGAAAACGTGGTTCGGCTTGGTCTAAGTCAAATGCCATCATACGTGAGTCGTTAGGGTCTATGGAACTAATGGCAGATAACAATAATTTCCCTTGTGTAGGACAATTTTTTAGGACTTCCAGGGTGGACATAGCAGTGGGGGACCGGGCTAAGTCTTCTACAATATTATAATTTGAGGCTGCACGAGCGTTAGGATTATTGTTGATCCGTCTTAAGGGGAAGCGAGGGGCTTTAGGACCCCCGTCCATTGGCATATTAGGTATGCGTAATGGCTGATCAGTTGGAAGGGTGTTTGTGGCTGGATCAATAGATGTGGTTTCAGGGGCTGAGCCGTATTGGTTTCGGCGAGTTTGGAGGTTTATATCATTTGATGACATCATTAGTAGATGGTGAGTGCCTGAATCCGTATGCTGGTATTCAGTCGTAGCATAGGTGATTTGCTATTGTTGTGCAACAGATCCTTGTGGGGGCTCCATTGGACAGGTGTTTACTACTCCTTGGTTGGGTAAAGGATTCTGCAATATCATGGGTTGCGGTTGAGGAGGTGGCGCTGGCTGTGCAGCGTGCCCTTGGCGTTGGGCATCATCGGTCCAAAGTTGACGTGCTTTCTCCAAATGGGGGCAATTATTTGTGTAGTTTCCGTATACTGAACAAAAGGAACATGGATGGTTTATTGTTAAGTTAATATTTTTCCCTGTTTCGATGGACGATCAGGATTTTGGTTGGAGGGAGCAGCGTTATTATTATTCGGAGGATTGGATGGCCATTGACCGCCTTGGTTTTGGGGTTGATTGTTTCTGTGGTTGCATCCTCTTCCGCGGCTCTGTTGACCTCCTTGATTACGCTGGTTGTTCTGGTTTTGGTGTTGGTTTTGTTGTGCATATACTTTCCCTTGGGGAGTAGGGGGGTTTTGAGGTCATGCAGGTGCTGGAGCAGGATGGGGTGGATAGTAAGTGAGAGGGTTCGGAGGTGGACCCGGTGCTTATTGTGGTTGTTGGTAACCTTGAGGTATTGGAAGTGTTGGGGCAGAAGGTGCTGCCTGTTGAGGGTAATAAGCCGATTGGGCTTGTGAGTGAACTGGGGTATGATTGGCCTGCTGGTTATAATATGTAGGAGGTGCATAAGATGAGGGTGCATGCCCATAGCACTGTGGTGGACATGAGGGTCCATGAGTGTGGTGGGTGTGTGTCATTGGAGCATACGAAGTTGTAGCTCCAGAATGAGATGTAGCCCTTGAAAGGTTTGGGGCGTTGTTGGTACTCATCATGGTGAAGGGTTTGTTTTGTGACATAACTTGGCAAATGATGCTGTCTACGGCATGGGATTCCCCCGGCGCATCGTTCTGGGATGGATCGCCGCGTGGGGCGTCAGGTAAGATGGTGTATAAATAGCCAGAATGGGCGTAGATTAAGTCAAACTGTTGGGATTTTAAAATGGCTTCTTCTTCCAACTGGGGTCGTTTAGAAGCCACATCCTTGGCTATGGCTAGGAGGAGTGATTTGAGGAACCAATCTAGGAAAATACAATCATCTAGCTTGATCTTGCATAGAATACGGTGCTTATGCCACTCATGGATATGATCTGTGATATGGGTAGCCGTGTTTTGTCTACAAGACAGTAGGATTTCCACTCCTGCATCATAGCGGATGGGTAGTTGAAAGAACTATAGGAAATTTGAGGCAAGGGATGTGAACATAGGGTGTCTTCCATGAGGCTGCTCGATATACCATTTGGTTACCAAGCCAGTGAAATTTCTTTGCAACAGACATAGGCGAATAGAATCATCTACTATGGATTTTGAGGAACACCATAGGTGAAAAGACATAATGTGATTTTGTGGGTCTTCACCAGCCTTCCCTTCAAACTTAGGGATGTTGGATGGGAGTTTAGTGGGCATGGGAGGCCAAGTAAGATAATGTCTAATGGGGTCGTTTGTTAACCTTGCCAGGTCTGGTAGGTTAAGACTAGCCATAAATGGAAAACTGGTAGAGGGGTGTGACATGGTCATTGGGGCATAAGTGCTAGTGGTAGCATTATTGATCAGGCCACTACCCCCAAAGGGAATATTAGCTGTAAAAGGGATGTGCCCCCCAACCAAAGGTGTGTGAGAGGGGCCTGCACCCCCAAGTGTAACATGAGTGACAAATGGGTTTGGATTTGGTCCAGTAGCTGTTGGGATCTTAGTAGTGGCGAGGATGGTAGGTGTAGGTCCCATTGTGGGCATGCCTAGGGTAGGTGTGGGTCCCATATTGGGCATAACTAGGGTAGGTGTTGTAGTTGTGGCTACCGTGGTGGCCATTTTGGCGGTGGGGGTGGTTGATGTTCCATCAGCAGTCCCTGTGAAGAAGGGGTCAAAAGTCATACCAGCCATGGGGCTAGTAAAACTAATGGGTGGTGGTGAGTGGAAAGCTCGAAAACCCTAATGCAACCGTGTGTACAGGAGGGGAGCGCAAATAACAATGGCACTCAGTCCAACAAACAAACTCAAAACACTTACTATAACAGCTGTGCTATAGTAAATGGAGTAATAAAAAAATGTGGTCAAAATACCAATAAGCAAACGGCTCCTAAAAATGAAAATGGTGGACTCACTAAACCAAGGGGAGGTAGAAGAGCATGCAAGCACCTAACTAAAAAGGTATTATGGTTCCAACAAGACGTATCCTCTACAAGGTGATGAAATCCAAGTCAGACAATACGAAACGTGGACCCAAAGGATAATGATATCCCCCTACCAGGAGGGACACCGGGTAGACAATACTAGAAGAAAGGCCACTAAGATACCCCGTTCATGACATGTCCAGAAAGGTGAATCTGCAACTCCCGTTCTATTTCTGTTGTACTCCCATACGGGTAGTACGCCGAGAACAACGAGTAATTATCCTTCGGTGACTGAATGGATTGTGGTAGTCCACTAAGGCCTCCCGAACCAGTCTTGCTACTTCGACCCTCCTAAGGGAGAGGCCTTTCCGACAAGTTGGTGTATAACCGTGCCAATAAGTACTAAGGGATTTTGGTACCCTAAATGTCAACCACTATGTCTCAAAATGAAAGTGAGTGAGGGGTGTTATTTGGATACCTATCCCCTCAATCTTACCTAACTACAATATTCTTTTGATGTTCCCCAAGTGGGTTTAGAATGTTGGTTGAGTTAAATAGATTTTAAGGATCACTTTGATTAATGGTGACAGAGTGTGTGTGGGTGTGGTTATGTACCAAAAATAAAATGCCTCGCTTGGGAGAAATATCAAGCAAATTAAAATTCTGATTTCAACTTGCAAAATATAAAATTTTTAATTGAAAAATGCTTTAAATTTTTTTCTTTCAATAAACTGAATTTTTTTCAAAATGATGTAATAAAGCAAATAACAGAAAAGGAAAATGAATCTCGAAGGCTGCAAGTAAGACAGTGGGATGTGAAAGTGCAGGGGAGATGGCTGGAAAAAATGGGCTGAAATGGGTGATGAAAACTCAAATGGTAAATTGCTGGATTTAGGACGAAATCACGACTGTTTGTGGCAAAACCCGCGATCTGGGCAAAACTCGCGATCTGCGTCGCAGCTAGGGGTATGTAAGTCGTGATATGGAATCGTGGCTGTGGGTCAAAAACCCACGATGTGGATTGCAGCTAACAGGAAAAAACTCGCGATATTGAGGGAAAAACATATTTTTTAAATCGCAGTTTTCGGTGGAAAACCCGCAATGTGGGTCGCGGCTGCGGGTGTAAAAACTTGCGATTTTCGGGATGGAAAAAGTCGCTGAAAACGAAAGTCGAAAAATAAATTTTTGGATTGTGTGGGCTGCAGAAAGGGCCAATGGCTAGGGAAGTAAGCTATGGGCTTAGTAGCAGGTCGGATCTACAACAATAAAGTTTAATAAAAAAAAACAAGAAATCTAGATCTAAAGAGAGATTCAAAGATTCGAAATAAAGCGGAGTCGCCAAAAACTGTTGCTTGGGTTTTCACCCAAGCATGTGCGAATGTGCACCTACTAACTTGTAGTAACAGTTTAGATTAAATAGTAAAAGTAAATAAATGTTAAAAGTAAATCTTGATCTAACATATGTAAGAAAATAACTCTAGATTAAAAACAATAAACAAAATAGATCCATGAAAGAAACAAATAAAAACTTTAATATTTTCTATTACCTCAAAGGGCGAAGATGGTTGAGCTTGAGCAGCTACAATGGTGAGGTGCTCCAAAGCTCCAATGATCACTTCTTCTCCAGGATGCTAATGGGGATCTTCAAACTCAAAAAGAGGCTAGGGCTCTCAAGAAAGAATTTGACAGCATAAGGATAGGATGAATGTGGATGAATAGTGAGGATCCTCTATCACCTTTTTATACGTTTTGGGTGATGAAGAATACAACCATGGTTTTAAGGAAATCAATGGTATTGGTGAAAAATGGTTTAGGTTTTATTTTTTTCTTTTCCCCTCTTTTTTCCTTTTTTGAATATATTTTGAATTTTATTCCCTTTTAATTGATTTTTGGGAATTTTGGACCCTTTTTGAGGGCTTTTTGTATTTTTTGAGGAAATTTAAATATTGAGGAGAAAAAGATGGATTTTGGTCTTTTTGGTGACCTTTTGAAGGTTTTAGAGGCTTAAATGGTAGGAAAAGTGGAAAAATGGGTCATGTGAATAGGGAAATGAGTTAGTGAGCATTTTTTGGGTGTCAACAAGACTAAATCCACGATACAAAGAATGAGTTAGGGTAGAACTTGATAAAATGCTCGATGCAGGGATCATCAAGCCGGTTGAAGAGTTTGAATGGATAAGCCCTATGGTTGTACAAGATAAGAAGACAAAAGGTGAGATCAGGATCTGCGTTGATCTCAGAAAATTAATGATGCTTCGATGCATGACCCATTTCCTACTCCCTTCACTAATGAGGTGCTCGATAACGTTGGAGGAAATGAGGCATATTCCTTTACTGATGGATTTTCGGGATATCATCATATAAGAATTGATCCCGCAGATAGACAGAAGACCACTGTTGTCACTGAATGGGGGTTGCTCCAGTACACAGTAATGCCGTTTGTTCTGAAGAACGCGCCTGCCATCTTTTCTAGAGTTGTGGTCGCGACATTTAAGGATTTCATGCATAAGTTTTTAGAAGCTTATTTTGACGATTGGACAGTATTTGGGTTGCTAAAGGACCATTGCACAAACCTTAGATTAATGTTAGAAAAATGTAGACAACATCAAATGTCATTAAACCTGAAGAAGTGTATCTTTTGCATACCCTAAAGAATTCTATTGGGACACATCATGTGCAAACAGGGCTTGATGGTTGAAGCTGTGAAGATCATAGTTATTGTAAACTTGCCAACACCGAATTCAGTAAAGCAATTGCGCACCACATTGGGGAATACGGGTTACTATAGGAAGTTTATAAAGGGTTACGTGCAGATAATCGCAACCATAGAGAAGCTGTTAAAGAAAGATGTGCCGTTCATTTGGAACGCAGAATGTGAGCAAGGCTCTGACACATTAAAAGAGAAAATGGTAAATTTGCCAATTCTAGTTTTTCCAGACTGGGAGAATCCATTCCATGTCCATGTCGATGCTTCATATATAGCATTGGGAGTTGTCTTAGCACAACCAGGAGAGGGAGGTATTGACCATCCCATTGCATTTTCGAGCAAGAAGCTCTCATCTGTAGAGAAAAATTATACCACCACTGAGAGAGAAGGCCTTGCAATGGTCTATGCACTACAGAAGTTCCGACACTATTTGCTTGGTGCACACTTCTCTATGTTCACTGACCATTCTGCTTTCAAATACTTGGTCAACAAGCCATTGTTAGGGGGGCGAATCTACAGATGGTTGTTAATCTTTCAGGAGTATGACTTTGACATAGTGGTTAAGCCTAGAAGATTGAACTTTGGACCTGATCATCGGTCAAGGATCGAGTCAAGAGAAGAACCTACAAACCTTGAAGACAATCTTCCTAATGCGCAGTTGTTTGCTATTCAGATTTCCAATGAATACTATAAAGATATCCTAGAATTTTTGACTACTGGGTTGGCACCCATAGAAATTACTACGCAACAGAAGAAGCAGTTGGTAGTAAGAGCAGTAGACTTCACCATAATCGCAGATTAGTTGTACAAGTTGGGGCCGGATGAAGTACTGTGCAAATGCATGTTAGAGCACGAGAAACCATTCATACTTGCTGATGCACATTTAGGAGCAGCAGCAGGCCACTACGCAGGACGAGCCACTACGCATAAGATATTGGGAGAAGGACTATGGTGGCCTACTATTCACAAAGATGAAAAGGAACATTGCGAGAGCTGTGATGTCTGCCAGAGGATAGGAAGGCCGTCGCGAAGAGACGAAATTCCATTGAATCCACAATTGACGTAATGGGCATTTGAGAAATGGGCCATTGATTTTGTGGGACCTATAAACCTACTAGGGAAGAGAACTGGTGTGAGGTACATTATTACTGCAACTGATTACCTCACCAGATGGGCAGAAGCGAAGCCAGTGAAGGACTATAGCGCTATTATTGCCGCGTAGTTCATTTTTGAGAACATCCTTACAAGGTTTGGATGCCCGAAGATTTTGATGAGTGATCAAGGCACTCACTTTCTGAACAGAACCATTGAGGCATTGACATAAGAGTTCCACATTCATAATCAACGAAGTATGCCATATCATCCGCAAGCAAATGGAACTGTTGAAGCATTCAATAAGGTACTGGAAAATGCGTTGACAAAAATATGCAATGTCAATAGGGATGACTGGGACTTGCGGATTCCAACTGTTTTATGGGCATATAGAACTACTTGCAAAAAGTTGACTAACCACACACCTTTTAGGATGGCCTATGGACCGGAAGCAATAATGCCAATGGAGTACATTGTTTCCAGCTTGAGAATAGCTGCTTTCACAGGCATGGAAGATCTCGACGCACTAGAAGAAAGGCTTTTACACTTGGTTGGTATGGAGGAGGATCGCTTCATCGTAGGATTTCAACAACAAGTGCAGAAAGAAAGAGAAAAAGCATGGCATGATCGCCATATAAAAAAAAAGACCTTTCAGGTAGGTGATCTAGTCCTCCTGTATGATAGCAAGTTTATGAAGTTTTCTGGAAAGTTTAAATTGCATTGGCTTGGTCCATATACTGTTGTACATGTTACTAATGGTGGCGCAGTCCAGTTAGCCACATTAGCAGGAGATAGCTTGCCTGGTCTAGTGAATGGAAGCAAACTAAAACCCTATTGGGATAGTCCTGCTTCGCATAACCCTTGATGATCAGAAAGAAAGGAAATTTCTAAGTGTCAAGTACAGTTGAAATTGGGCACTAGAAATGGGTAAGAGTATGTACGTGAAGTATGATGAGGAAAATGTATATACCGTGCAGCACTTGTTAAGCAGTGAAGCTACGCCAAAACAAATGATGAAAAGAGAGAAAAAAAAGGAACCGCGTAGTTGTGAAGACCAGAATGCAACTGCGTAGATCAAGTTGAATGAGAAAAGAGGCTAAGTTCATAAGCAAGAAATCAGGCACCGTGAAGTAACTGTGCTGGAGTAGTAATGGTCTGCTGCGTAGTTTGACATAACACTCCAGAGAAGTAACCATTAGAATGTCGATCGCAAAAATAGCCGTTATACAGTACTTTGCCAGCGACCGCTTGAGCATTTAACGCAAAAATAGCCATTCTAAATGAGTTAATGAAGGGAAATGACAGAAATCATCGCCAAATTTGGCCAACAGATACCACATTTAATGCTTATCTATCCATTTAGGGGTGCGGAGGAGGCTAACTGCGCCTATAAATACCACTGTATTCAGACTCGCGGGTGTTATCGAAGCCCTTGAATTTTCTTGCAAGAGATACTTTGCAACTATTTACATCAAGTTATCAGAGATTCCGTTGCTTTGCCCAGATTCATCCAGTGAATGTCTGAGAGGTCCTATATTGAGGAAGAGTTCACAGTCCAGGAGACTTTAAAGGTATTCAGGTATGGAGGAATCGAAGGGTTGATGAGAACCCTCGCCAAGAAAGTTGTAATAGAACAAGGACAGGCTTCCAGAAAATCACCAAGACATGCTCCAACAATGCAAGACAAAGGAAAAGATCCAGTGGTGCCGAAAATGAAGCAACCAAAGATGGGTTCCACAGTGTCGCAGGCTCCGTTGGCCAACAGGGAGATACCATTGAAACTAACTCCTGAGTATATCTCGCAGTGTGCACAGGAGGCATCGGCCATTAAGCTGATGAAGAATGCCAAGTACAAGATTCTGCTATCACACATTTCGAAGCATGTCGAGGTGGACACAAATCTGTTGGGTAAGATCCTAGAATGTAAGTGGGAAGACCATGATCTGCTTCAGATGCAGAAGGAGCTGAACGAACCTAAGTTTCCATAGTTCCAGCCCGACCAGTACATGTGCTAGAAGAAAGACGTGAAAGGAAACCTTACCTTGGTTGCAGAAAGTTGGCTATCTGAAGTAGTCGCATCGGGACTTCTCAACTTGTTGAGACTCCCGCACTTCGACAAAATGCCAGAGCTGAATGCGGTGGTGCAAAATTTGATGTCATGCATCCACTTAGGATATTTGTGGCTTGACCACAATATCGACTTGAATATTGACTTAATCCACCGGATCACTAGATTAAGCAAAAGAGGTGATGATCCGAAGCAATTCTTCCAAGGAAAAAGCAGAGACAAAGAAGTTGCAGCAAAGATGAAGAAAACGCAAACCATCATCAAAGGAAAGAGAGGCTTTCAGATAGAGGATATAGATGATAAGGCCATGCGGTTTGTCACACAATTGTTAGATGGAAAGATTCTGAGAAAATCAAGACCATTGGAGGTACCTGCGGGCGTAGTACTGCTTGGTACAGCAGTTGCGGAGGGTGGATGATTCAACTGGTGTCAATACCTGTTGAATGAGTTCCTGGAGGAGCTGAATGATACACAGGTACATGGCAGTAACTTCCATTTTACATGGTTAATAGTGTTGATTTCCTTCGTAGGGTGGAAGGACACGAAGGAATACATTGGTGTAATAACCGACAGCGGCGATTGCAGAGGATCCCTTTATGCAAACCTTTGGGCGAACTTGAATTCGCAAAGACAACACATGACAGCCGAAGTATTCTACACTTATTATGAGTGCAAGGCCATTATTGTCACGCTGCGGATAACAAAAGAGGTAATGACCAAGTATATTCACACTCTAAATTTTTATGCTAACATGTGTTCTATTCATATTTCAGCCAAGGCACAGACAAAGAACCCTAAATGGTTCGCAGGAAGATACCACATGACTGAAGAGGATATTGACAACATCGTGAAGGAATGGCCTACTGAGTTTTGAGTTGAAATTGTGGATATCCAAAGTGACTCCAACGAGGAAAGCCCCATTACATGTCCCATTATTGAAGAAAAAGAGACAAGAAAAAGGAAGGAAGCCGAGAGCTCTGTACAACCGAAGGTGTAGAGGAAGAAGCAAAAAGCTGTTAAAGGCCAATTAGACGCAGTACTTCATGATGATGATTTTGACATGATCGCGTCAAAGGTTACGAAATAGATGGAAGACCTGATGACTGAAAAAGATAAAAAGAATGAGGCTATCCAACAAAGTCTGCAGAAGAATCTGGTCACATTGCAAGGAATTACAGAAAAGATTACCCTTTGCGCGGGACTTAGAGTCTGAAGGGAAGTCAGGAGGCACTTCATAGCAGAAGACACTATAGCTAGCCCTGGCCATGCCTGCGAAGTACTGCATTTTCCATCTTGATCCCTTAAGTGTAAGGCTTCCACTGCTAGAAAAATTAATCTTGGGCACGTAGGCCCTAGAGCACATGGACCTTGAACTTGGGAAGATCCCACTGCTCGGTTTGCATAATTTGCATCTGTAGGTTGTCGAGGAAATTCATGAGCGAAACCATGGATGCTTTGAACCAGCATGCTGAGCTGCAAGCAAACTATAAGCAGTTGGAAGAATCTAGCTCGCGGAGGGCTATGGAACTACAAGATGAGCATGACCGACGGAAGAGACTAGAGTCTACGATCCTCGCAGTAGCCGAGGAGATATCCAAATATGACATACAGCCAGACCCATCAGAAACTTTTGTTAAGATTGGTGAAGTGGTTAGTGAGCTTAAGGCGGAAATGAAGGATATGGAGATCAGCCATCAAGCACAAATTGCTGCGTTGGAAGCACAGACTCCACTTGATTAGCAATAGGTAAGAGAAAAAGAAGTGAAGGCCACAATGGAAAGTATAGCGATTGAGCTGGCTAAGTGCCAACATCTGTTAGATGAGGTGGAGAAAACATTCACGACACTTGAAGAAGACCCAGAGTTGCTGGAAATCAAGAACGTCGTGAAGGATAAGAAGGAAGCATTCGAACTGTTGGACGCAAAAGTTAAAGCGTTGCTACCAAGCAAAAGACTCCAGAGGTACGTGGAAGTTAGTGCGTTGAAAAAGGAAGTTCAAGTGTTAAGAGAAAGAGAAACAAAAGTTGGAAACAAATCATAGCCCCTATAAGAGGAAGCCAATGAACTCACACAACAAATCGAAGAAAAGTTAAAGGAGCTGCGCGAAGGTCAAGAATAGGTTGAATAACAAGCTGAAGATGAAATAACACATGAGATGTTGGAAACTGTCAAATAGGTTGAGCAAGACATTAAGGAAGCAGTTCAAAAGTTGATTGTCACATACAACGAGTTCGCTGCGAAGCTAGCTCTGCAGGAGGAGGAACAGTTAGGAGAAGTAGAAGTTGAAGGTGGCTCAGGGAAGAGCCACATGTAAGTGTTAGGGGCCTGTTGGGCCTGGCCCAAGTGGGGAATTTTTTAGCAAGTCTGATTTTGGAACTGCGAAGCTAAGCGCAGTTCAACTGAAGGCTTTTTGGACAAATCAGTTTTGGGATGCTGTGAAGTGGAGCGCAGCGCAGCGTCAGAAGAGCTGCGAAGTACAGTGCTGCGAGGAGACAGCGCTGCAATGAGACCAATCTATGTAGATTCTGCAAGGCAGAAGGATGGATGGAAAATGACACATATTCCTGTTAGACCATCGGTGTTCTATTTTTGGTAAAGATGCTCCATGATTTCTAGGCGGCGGGAAAGGAGCAAAGCGACCGGTTAGACATGCAAGGAACCACTACTTGAACCGATCGCATAAAGCCGTTAGAGGAATAACGGCTCAGTGAAAGCAACCTATTGGCGTGCACGAAATAGGGAGGCTGATAGTGACGTGAGCATGTGCTGAGGGCCACCACGACGGATGATTTGCTTCTCTTTGGTAGGAATAGAACTAGGCTTCTTTATTTTAGCCAATGTGTCTACAATTAATTCATCATCTTCCTCCATCTGAATCTTTCTCTTGACCCTGGTTGTGACAGAAGTCCCTGGTGCTTTCTTTCTTTATTCTAAGGTAGGTGCGGATATAGGGCCTGGAGTCCTGACATAAATTCTTGTTGTCTTCTTGCTTTGTTCTGGTGTAGGTGCAAATGAAAGTTATAGAGTTCCTCTCATTTCCTGCACATCTTCTGTAGATATTTTGATAAAGATTTTCCATGTTAGTTGAGGAATCTAAGTTCCTAGATCTGTTCTTATGATTAACTTGATTAAGCACCGATGAGACAAAGCAACTGCCTCGCATTGTTTGAATTTTTTACTCATCTTCCATAATGATTGTAACAAAAAGCAATGTTTTCATAACTGGCTCGAAACCAATAAAACCAGTCAGTCTAACTAGGTTCATGAGCTTAATATGCCAACCATTGAATTTTGATCGCTTTGGGTTGGTTCCATACATAAATGACTAGTTTACACAAGGAACCAAATGGTTTTGTATGGAACCGGATGGTTTTCTCAAACCGGTTAGGTTCCGTACAGAACCAACATGTTCTGTATAGCTTTGTTGTGGGTCCAAAAAACATGATTTTGAAATGCCTGCATATGGGAATGGCCAACGAGCATTCATTGACATATGAGTGTTCACTGGCATATGGGATTTCAATGGGAATTCATCGACATATCAGACTTCGACATACATTCATAGGTATACGTGACATTTTTGGGTTTTCTCAGCTTTTGATTTCTTCATCAACAGTTGTTTCATATTAGTAGAAAGTTCACATTAATCTATAATATATATAGGTTTAATCTGGTGGCATTTTTAGTGAAAATGAACAACTAACCATGAAGAGGTTGAAGGAATCAAGAAGGGCATTACTAAACTGGGAAAGTTCTCAGTGGAGACAAGCATGATCACTTGAGTTTCTAAACATGAGATTACCATATTTTTTCACAATTTTGCAAACATGAGGGAAAGTATGAACACAATCTTGGAGGTTCAAAATGTTGACGTAGTCAGAGTCAAAAGTTTTCAATAGATTTCTAAGGTAAGTACAAAACATTTTCAATGTTTATTGAAGGAACCTAAGGGGAAAATATAGCAGAAATTATTAGAATCTCATCCTTCCTTCCAAGGTCCGTGGAGGAAAACCAAGATGAACATTCAATGGATTCAATATCAAAGGAGGAGTTGAAAAAGGTAGTGCACTCATTCCAAAAAGAAAAAATCCTTGGTCCAAACAATTGGCCTATTGAATTCCATATGGGATTTATCAGAGAAAGAAGTCATGGTCCAAATAATTGGCATATTTGTGTATAATGGTTTGAATTCAATCATTTTTTCTCAACCGGATTTTTCCCCCATTTTTGTCCAACTCCAGTCTATTTCCGGGTCCTAGGGTTTCCTAGTTCGACCACCGATCCGGCTTTGATTACATTGACATAAAGTAAAGGATAATAATTTTTTCCTTTGGTTTCAGGTGAGAACAATTTCTCAACATATTTAGTAGTCTAAAATGGTATGCATGGATTTGGATCAACCACCTTGTGCAAGAAATATACTTCAGAATGAAGGCTGATCAAACTTCCTTCCAAGGTCTAGGAAAGGTATCTCCTTTTACTCCATTTTTTTCCTCATCATACAACTCGCCATCCTTGGAGAACTCTTGCTTTGATTTTATTACCAATTCCTTTTCATCTTTGCTTCACTCCTTCCCACCTTCGATTCCTGTGTATTCTATCATCTTGTCTTCATTAAAGGGAATCCGCACTCCTTTCACTCTTGTCACAAATTCACCCTCTTTTAATTGTTGGATGTTCCTAGCGAATTCCAAGGCATCGTCTTGGTTGTATCCCTCTAGTTTGGAAAAGAAACCCCTCCATCCTACGTTCCGAAATATTTCCAGAACCTCTTGATTTTCATATAGTTTTGATGCATCTGTAGGCTCACTTTTATTGAAACCCATAGTCATTTTTTCTCTCCATATTTCATATTTTTCAAATAAAACAAGAGATTATGCACAGAATGTAGTTTCTAAGAGAACTCAAAGTAACTTTGGGGAAAAATGTGTAATCTATCCTTACTTGTGGTTACAATTGTGTATTTTGTTCAAATCCTCCCTCGGATCCACTTTAGAACAACTGCTCTCTGCTCTGTATCCCTCTTTTCTACACAATGTTAAATGAACATACCCTAGATCATGCATGAATCTATCACCTTCCTCAAACTTTTGGGTATGATTTTTATCTTTGGATTTTGCACATGTTCCTTTACCTCTCATGATTTATCTGAGGGTGACAACCTTTAATGTATCCTCCATTTTTAAAACGACTTCCTCGAGCACTTTCAACTGATAGGGAGATTATCTTTAGATTCACTGCTCTAGTTACTTATGGTGGAAAAACATATGCACAAATAATCGTTACCCAAAGGAGACTATCATTCAACACTTGCCACCTTTTCATTGCTCCTCGTGTGCAATTCCTACCCCCTCGACTGTAGTTGTGCTGACCTCAACACATTATGAATGTGATTGTTGTTTATATCGAGGTGTCATGCAAGCTAACAGATATTAATGAGAAGAAAAATTGTGTACTTGATCTTGTTGAATTACCTATAGTTTAGTCATAAGCTTGATTGTGGATGGGCAATAATGTAGAGTTGACATAAATATGGAGATGTATATTTTGTCAGTGATATGTAGATTTTGTCTCATGTAGCTTAAATGCACGATCCTATAGTTGGTGTAGACTGCATTTTGTTTTAATTTTTGAACAGAGTGTTGTAATAGGAAGTGTCACTAGAGATAAAGATAAAAGAGACTCTATAATTGAATCGATCCTATGAATATGGAATATGATGAACTACTGCAAAATAAATATTGGTGTCAGCTATGAAAAATGTGAAATTTTTTTCTCATATTGAAGGTGCCATGTTTGCTTTTCACTTGGGGTACATCCTATTAGTGCTTCAAAAGAAGTTTTCACTAACATGATTATTTTTTTTTATTTTTTTTTCTAGGGCTGTGGGTTCCATTGTTGGTTTTTTCCCGTAGTCCCTCTTGTTAGTGCTTCAAAATAAGTTTTCACCAACATGATTTTTTTAATTTTTAATTTTTTTAAATTTTATTTGTTTGTGGAGTATTAATATTTCAGTTGGGAGTGAGGACATTAGTGCCCCGAATTAGTGTCATATTCTTCTTATACAATTTATTTATGTGTACACTCATCTTTAGAGAGTGGTTGCTTGTATAAATTGAGTCAATGACCATTGACCAATAAAGGTGTTTGAGCTTTGTCAATTGTACTGACCTTTACTGATCCATTATCATAGCAGGTATCAATTTGGTATGGGATAAGCCACCTCGCTATTAATTTCCCTTTGAATTATTTAAACCTTGAGTCATAAAGTAGTGCCCAAACTCACTCTTTGAATTTCTTGGTTTTAATGTATTTACCATGCCCTACTTTTCTATGTTGTTACACAACTTCAATGTGGAAGAGTTCCTGTTGTCTATATTCATATAACACATTTAGGTGTTGTATTCTTTCCTATTGGGATACTAATAAGTCCAAGATGAGATCTGCAACTATCCTGATTGTTTTTATCTCAAATTCTATTGGCAACATGGCCTTCTTCCATAGACTAACTCATAGGGGGTAAACCCTGTGGTATTCTTCCAAGTTGTGTTGTAGGCCCAAATAGATTAATTTAATCCATCTGCCCAATCTCTTTTACGTAGTTGTACTATGTTTTAAGTATTCTTTCAAGTTCCCTATTTGTCACTTATACTTGCCCATTTTCCCATGGGTGGTAGGCATAGGATTGCATGTGCTTGATTTTGTTTCTTCTCATAAGGTCTTGAATCAGATTTGATGTATATTGTGTCCCCTGGTTAGAAACCAGTTCTCTGGGGAGTCCAAATCTTGTAAATATATGCTTAGTGAGGAATTTCGCTACATTTGTCTCAATTGTAGTTCTGAGTGACTTTACTTCTACCCACTTTCTGAGATAACAGTAGAATGCAATTCTTTTGATTGGATGGTGGATTTATTGGCCCAATAAAGTCTAACCCCCATTTTTCAAAATTCCAACCCAAAATGTGGCCCCAAAATTCATCAAGGCCTCCTTACCACTCTGTAAGGAGCTCTTGCACTACTCTGTCATGGCCCTTCCTTTCCTCTGACCCACAGAGGAATCATGAACACAAAAGGGGGGTGTCTAATTCATCCTCTAAGTCCAAGTGATGACCTACAAACCATCTTGAGGTGTGTGCAATGCATAATAAACATACACAGTGGGACTAAATCTACTTAATACATATGCAACATGCAATACTAACAACATATTTAACACAAGCAAATGGTGCATCAATTAGATATGAACCAGCCTTATGTTCAAACTTATACACAGACTCCTTACTAATTAACTCTATGTGATCATTTAATTCAAATGGACTTGATATAATAGATAATCATAACATAAGAAGTAGCATCATTTAGAATCACAGAGAGCACTTATCTTTAAAATGAAGTTGTCCAAGCAACTGGCTATGTGAGAGCAACATTCCACCCAACCATAGGTCTATGTCCAGCCTATATTTTTTCAGCTAAGAGACCACCCCCGATTTGGGTTGTGTATCCACTAAGGAGGAACTAAACAGGCTCACTCACAGCCATGGTTTCACACAAACAATCATGTTAAGCCAGCACATAGCTGGGTTTATCAAGCATGCAAAAAAGACAAAGGATGAGGATGCTAAGCTAGTGAGCTCAACCACAAAGCTATAGGCATCTCAAACTACTCAACAGCCTTGGCACCCACAATACCTACCACACACAACACAAGGAAGGTCCCCTTCTCTATTGCATAGTCCCTCAGGCGCCCCTTCCCATAATTTCTCTTCAGGGTGGGAATAGAAAGGTACAAGCTGCTAATTCCATGAGAATTTAGCCTTCACTGGGTTTATCAAGCAAATCCAACCTCTATTTTATATTCTTCTGTCACTCAAGCTTGTATCTTCTCAGGGTTGCAGCCGAAAGTCTCTATCCCGCAACTGGATTCTCGTCTATCAGATCAGGGTTTTATCACGGGTTTATGAGCATATAACACTGTGTAATTTACCCCCAGGGTTCAGGTTTATGGATTCCCAATGAGTATCACTTTCCATACAGATTTCTGGAATTCTCGACTCTGCAAATCGTGGCTTAACTCAGAATCACAATTTCATGGTTCTTCCTCACTACTGGGTTTGTAATGCATGAAAAATGAACCTTGGATTTTCAACAATGGAATGGGGATGAGGGAAAACGCCCTCCATGGGGTAGATTTACTTATGGGACAATCAAAATAGAGTCCATACCCTGCCATACGGATTTTAGGGCTACCCCTACTCCATCAACCTCATGAACAGGTTTCTTCAACCACTTCTTTACAACATCATTTAATGTCAGCAATGGAATTCAAATGGGTTCTCAAGATGACATGTGGCAGGATGGGTTTCAATCCCACAACCCCCTCACCTGTCCCTAGTGGATACACATGCCCCCCTCTTATTAGTTGCTTCCATAGCCAGTTTCTTTGGTATTTTATTGCAATATTAATATTTACATCATTTTTACAATGTTCCATGGCTTAATAGCACATGCCTATCATAATATCAAATAATTTCCTTTTCTAAATACAAATATGAGCATCCACTAGCGGGTCCTTGGCCTTGAGCTCCATGCTAGGAAAACATACATTGCATGTATACAATATTTACATTAAAAGCCAATATATCCTAAGGGTCAAAATGGGGGTATTACAAGTTGTAAATCGAAGGTCACAAGTTCAAATCCCCATGGGTACTAGCTTACAAAAAAAACTTCTTCCAAATGTCTTCTTTTATGATGCCTCCTTGGAGACATTTCTAGTCTACTGTTAGAATTCTTTGTGGTATAATATCTCTTGTTTGCATGAGGTGGATAATAATGATTCCCGTGACCTCTAGTAACACTCTTAGAGTGTCTATATTTTTCATGGCATCTCTTCTTGGAACTAATCTTGTCTTCCTTCTCATAACATGAAACTGATCCAACCTACATTTGTCTTTGTAGCGAGTTCAATCTCTACATAAGTTAAGTATTTAACTAATTCTATTGCTCTTGAACCCTCAACATTATCTCATTATCAACTTTACAAATATGTACCACCATCCTCAAAATTTTCATTGTTTCCACTAGCTCCACTGATTCTAATTTGACTCTATGTCCATTAGATTCTGATTCTTCATTGCCTATACTGATATTCTATCCTCTAGCTTCTTCTCTCGGACTACCTGAAATTTCTATTCCTTCCATCTTTATAGCTTGTACAATTTTGTTTGTGTGGCACTAAGTTGTAAAACTATAACATGTATCAACTTGGTATAAAAATATCTACAGTGTGTTCACATAATAAAAAATTGTTAGACAAATTTCATCCAAAAATTCATAACATTTTTTATGCATGAGAAAAAATCTATAATTTTTCCCTTTTTGACAATTTTGTCAAAGTAATCTTCAATCCCCTTTTCTATTAGATTTCTAGGAAATTGTGAAGTACTGATTCATATTCAGGGTTATTGTTTTTATTCTCCTACTGATACTCTTTCCATTGTCTAAACCCCTGTTCAATACTTGTTTCACCACTAAAATTTATATCCCTCTGAAAACACAGTTTCTATCCAATTTTACCCTATTTCTGTACCTGCAATTATTCTAAAGCACCACTTTCTGATATCTATAGAATAAAATCGGTAAATAACTATAAATTTTTTTATATGAGGATCCCATAAAACATATTATGTTGATTACCCAGATACTTTCATTATTCAATTCTAACACTCCATTAAATTTTATAAAACTATGGAATCAACAACTTTTAATTTTTGCACTTTTTCCAAACTTAGAATTTTCTCTAAAAATTGTTATTTCTCTAAGCAAAGTTGTTCATCTTAATGTGTAGAATAAATGTTGAAATCAATAAATTTTCTATAGTATGAATTCCGGGGCCACTTTTGCCTCCTTCAAGTTTTCAAAAATTGCACTTTCGCGTGCCCAAATAATGGATTTTGGCCTTCTTTCATCTCTCGGCTTCAAATATTTTTGAATTTGGCCTCAAGGCTCCAAATTTGTCTATGTTCCTAGGTTAAAACTACACTATAACAATTTAGGCCTCAACCAAGCCCCCATCCATCCTCGAGCTATGCACCTTCAAAACCCACTAAATTCAAATTTCTGTAAAAATGAAGTAGAATTGAGCAATGTCCCTCACTAGAAATACTATAGCCTCCAAAAATAGCATCGATATGCCGCAAGTCTCATTAAATTTCGACATAATCTACTCCTGTTATGGCCAAAATAAGATTTTGGTTCCATGTTTTTTTTAACTTTTTGAATTTTTGCCGATGTGGCATGTGATGAGGCAAGGATATTAAATGTTGATTTGAGCACTTTCACGATCCTGAAAGGATATTAACCGTTGATTTGATCAAGTATGATCTGACCATTAAAACTGGCAATGCCAATCATTTAACAAGATGTGCAATTTTTTTTTCGAGTACTAATTCATAATTTCACTCAAAATCAACTGAAATTCACAATTTTCACCACGGATTCCATCTGTACTAAACCATGGGACATTAAACATGATTTTCCCAACATTTATCCGATGCATTTTTTTCATACAATTCCTATTCAACCTGTATTTCTACCTACATAATTTCCAATACGGCCCATGTAGTCCCAATGCTGTAACTTGGGGCTCTGATACCAAACTGTCATGAACCCAATGACCTCACAATTCCAAGTGTGCTATGATACATCCATAATTTAACCCATAAACACTTGTGTTATCATAGGTTGATTTATGAATGCATTTGAACACCATGGATAATATAAACATGTATGAAAATGATGTAGGCATATTCATCATGAATGCAACCCCACAAATGACAGTAATTGCATACAATTAAATAAATATTCAACAATAATTATGTTAATCATATTTCAATGATATTCACAACAAAATTTCATACATAGGAGAATACTTATCTGGAAATGTAAACCGAATGTATACATACCAAGGACGTTCCACCCAATCGTAGGATATTTTAAGCCATATCTTACCTTGATAGGCCACCCCCGAGCTGGGACTATCAATCCACAAGAAGGTGTTGGCTTCTCTAGCTACATCTATCCCTCATCCAAGGAATGGGGATCCCTTCTCTGCATTAACAGTACCTCAGTGCCCCTTCCCTAAGCTAACAGTACTTCGGGTTTGTTATCCCAATTCTTTTCTAGGGATCCAAGGATTTATGTTGTTCTCTGTATAGTTATTCATGTGCCACAGGGTGATGGTGGTACGATGATGGTAGTACGGGTGACAAGGATCTAACGTAGGTAATTCAGGTTTGAAAACAAGAAGTTCTGGCAGCAAGAAGGATTTCTTTCTAACATGAAGGAATGAATTGAATTATGGCTATCTCTCTCTTTTTATATGCATGGTTGAGACTAGCCAAGTGGCACCAAAGTTGATAAGAACTAGCCACTTGGAATCCATGCGGTTGGACACTTTTCCCCCTTTTCTAACGAGAGTTGGGAAAGTGGAAGGATAGGATGATCAATCTCCCCAATCCCAATCCCAGGCTTAGGATGATCAATCTCCCCCTTGTGGAAGGATAGTCCCCCATCTCGTCTTTGTCCTTTAGTCTACAATAGTCCTGGATTTTTATATTAAGAGTGGAAAATTACAAATTTAGATAGCTTGGTCACTCTGGACCATACATGTATGGATTGTGTCACTGAGTAATACAAAGACTTGTTGCTTCAACTTCCATCACTTGTTTATTGTATCTGTATCATTGTGCTTTCTTATATTATATTATGTATCACTGGTAACCATGCGACCCCCTCAACTACAACATTGGTTCTGTTGTCGGTGATACAGGCATAAGATGACATCGAGCATGATCAAATGATATCAGAGCAAGAGATTAAGGATTGGTGGGAGAGAAAGATAGCAAACTATCTACAAAACTATGCCAGAAGAAACAAGTTGACTATTGCTCAAGCAAAAGAAAAGTTATTCTCCGAGATGCATGAACAATTTGTGGAATCCGTACCATTCGCGTTGAAGAATCTCCTGGATGAAAAGACTAGCAGATGAAAAAGAACGACAATTAATTCAAATGCTGACCAGAGGAGGCCATACAAATCTATCAGAATGGTGCGGAAAAATTGCCCACAAGTTCTGTGAAGAATGTGATATTGAAGAACGAGTGTCCGTCGACAACGTGAAGAAAAGTTTATAACGACCTTAATGACCAATTTATGTGTTCTTTATCGATACTTTTATTCAGGTTCCTGATCGACAAAGGAGCAGTGCATATTTTCGAGACTCGACCCTTGTTGTCGGTGCCACTCTCGAACACGAATTGGGAACGAAAGCAAAGAAAGTGGGAAAAATTCGTGCAAGAACGAGAGTGGGAATATGTCCTGAACAAATGAAGTATCGTACTTCCCCAGCTGCCTAAAGAAATTCGGGTCGGCATTGGGGGGGTAGCCAAACACGTTCCTGATGGAGTAGATGTATGACAAAAGTTGAGAGATGAAAAGACGACATGACCAACAATGAAAAATCTGAAAAAATCAACAAAAATAGAACAATGATTCACAAAAGCACTCTGGATATCCAAAAGATTGAACAAGAAAAGAGGAGAAAGCAACATGAAGAGCTAAGGGAGCATGCTAGTGCGCTCTAGAAAAAATGAAAAATCAGGTATAATGATAAATGCAGAAGGAAATCCTCCAAAGTCGAGTCGAGCTCGATAGAAAGGGGGCGCTGATGAAACTCTATTGCTGATGGATGAAGACTTGTGGATCGAGCGTGGTAGAGCTCTCCAAGTGAACATACCCGAGACTATAACACCACACTCCCCGTTGCATATAACGCAGAGTGTTTAAGTGCAGGATATTGTCGAAGAATATTTAGGACTTCATGCTGGTCAGTCGGGCATTTGGAGTCGACGAAACAACGAAGGTGATAAAGTCTACAGATTATTGATTCATCGACCGGAAGAAGGGAATTGGATCACTTTTCAACCCGAATTCTCAAATAGAAATTTTCATCTACTCTATTTAGATCATGCGGAAGCACCCCCCTTGCCACTTCCAACATTAAGTTATTAGTTGAGTTCATCGAAATATCTGAGGAGAAGTGAAATTCAGATTGAGCAAAATTTTACCTAGGTGTCGACAGAAGCAATCCGACTCTCGATAACCAACGAAGAACCGACCAAAGCTCAAGACGCTATCATTGAAAGTGAAGAACAAGCTCTAACACCTGGAAATACACATTTAGAAATAGTACTTGTCGAAGCTATTCAAGAAAGTAATTATGTCACCAGAATCAATCCACCATCGCCACCAGTAAGCTTAGAGGTCGAAGCCGTAGCATACATGGCCGACACAACAGTACACCTTCCTTTTTACGAGGGTGATGAAGATCTTATAAGGCGTTGGTTTGTATGTGAATCGATATGGGAATCTAAAACCCTTACCAATGAAGACCGACTGTTAACACCCAAAAAGTGCTCACTAGCTCATTTCCCTATTCACATGACCCATTTGTCCACTTTTTCACCATCTGAGCCTCCGAAACCAACAAAAGGTCACCAAAAGACCTTAGTACACCCCTTTTTCCATTAAAAAAGATTATTTTTCCAAGAAAATCATAAAAAACCCTCAAAAAGGGTCCAAATTCCCAAAAATATTAAAAAGGGAATTAAAATATTATTTTTATTCAAAAAAGGAAAAAGGAGGGAAAAGTACCTAAACCATGTTGGTCAATACCATTTGGTTTCCACAAAACCACAAATGGTATTCCTCACCACCAAAACCTATAAAAAGGTGGTAGGGGCTCCTCATTTCACATCCATCCATTATCTCATCCTTATGCTGCTGAAATCTCCCCTGAGCATTTTAGCCATTGCAAACCACATTGGAGAAGAGACCATTGGAGATTGGAGTTGCTCATCCTTGGATCCATTCAACCTCACCATTAGAGGTATTGATTCCGCAAGCACTTGCTTGCCCCATTCTTTCAATACAAATTTATTATTCTTATATGTTCTTGTTCTTGATTTTAAATTATCTTTGTTATTTGCTTAATATCTTTGCTTAGATCCATGAATAGTCTTGTTTATTTAGTTTATTGTTTTTATTTCTATTGAAACTGCTGCTACTAGTTAGCAGGTGCCCATAGCACTAAGCCTGGTTGCAAAACCGGGCCAACAGTTTTTTGGCGACTCCGCTTTGGTTTGAACTTTAGATCTCTAGTTTTACCTTTAAATCTTAGTTTTTATGAGTTTTTATGAGTTTTTAACCTTTAGATCCATAGATCTGCCATCTTAGACAGCAGATCCATTGCTGTTCTGAGATTTGGCCCCATAAACAGCCCGAAATTTTCAATTTTCGGGTTCGTTTCTCGGTTTCCGTGCACGGATTCCGCCTCGCGGTTTTTTGCCAGACAGTCGCGCGGTCCATCGCGACTTTTCTGCGTTTTTCCGCGCGGCCCATCGCGGCCTTTTTCCAGACAGTCGCGCGGTCCATCGCGACCTTTCTGCGTTTTTCCGCGCGGCCCATCGCGGCCTTTTTTCAGACAGTCGCGCGGTCCATCGCGACTTGTCTGCGTTTTTCCGCGCTGCACACAGCGGCTTCGCGGCCGTTTTCCGCGCTGTCCATCGCGACTGTGCGCCCAAAACCCGCGCGGTCCATCGCGACTGTTCGTCCAAAACCCGCGCGGCCCATCGCGGCTGTTCGTCCAAAACCCGCGCGGCTGAATTTTTCATTCGGCCATCCCGATTTTGAAAAATATTTTTTACTGTACTTTCTGCCCATAGCACATTTTTTACAGTATTGCATTCTGCATATTTTACAGCTCTGAAAATTTTTTTACTATTTAAAAGTGCATATCTAGAAATCTTTTTAAAAATTTTCAAGAAAGTGAAAGAAAGACTCATTTTGCATTTTCATCTAGATTCAAATTTTTTCTTGTTTACTTCTTTAGAATCTTGCCCTTAGCAATTTTTCTTGAAACGAAGAAATCCATTTATTTCTTTTAAAAAGGAGTTTATTATTTGCTTTCATAAATCCAAGAAATCCTTTATTTTTTGAGTTATTTTTTGAAAAGCATATTAATTCCTTTTAGTGAAAAAAGTCTTAAATATTTGCTTTTTATTTTCGAAAAATCCTTTATTTTTTGAAAATTTCCCTTAAAGCATTTAATTTTTTTTTCAAGTTCAGTTTACAACACCTCACGTGCACTCACACGATCACTTAATTGAACTAAGCTTTAAAACGTACCTTAATTTGAACACAATTTTAACCCCACTTGGGGAACACTAAAAGAATTCTTGTAGCTAGGTAGTATTGGGGGGATAGGTGTTCCAATAACACCCCTCAGTTCATACATCTGAGACATAGAAGTTGTCCAATTAGGGAGATAAAATCTCTTAGTACTTTTTGGCGCGGTCACAACCGGTTTGTGGGAAGGCCTCTCCCCTAGGAGGGTTGAAGTCGCGAGGATGGTTCCGGAAGCCTGAGTGGGATACCGAAACCCATTCAGTAACCGAAGGGCTACCATTCGCAGTTCTCGGGATATCCCTGTATTGGGATATTGCGATCAAAGGACCAAACGGCAGATTTACCTTTTCTCGACGCGTCATGAACGGAGTATCCTAGTAGCCTGTCTTTTAGGATTGATTACCCGGTGTCCCTCCCGGTAGGGGGATATCTAGCCATTGTCTCAACATTCATATTGTCTGACTTGGATTTCATCACCTTGCAGAGGATATCGTCTGTTTGAGTCACAATACTTTTAGATTAGGTGTTTGCATGATCTTTACCACCTTTTGAGTCTAGTTACACCTATTTTTTCTAGGAGCCGCTTGCATGTTGGTATTCTGACCAGTTGTTGCATTCCTCCACTTATTGTAGCACAGCTGCTAGAATAAGTGCATTTTTTGAGGATTGATTTTTTGGCCTGTGAGCCTTCTTTTTTCACTCCCCTTCTTGCACCCTTGGTTGCATTAGGGTTTTGAGTTTTTTACATACATATCACCACCTGATACTTAAAACAAATTTTTACATAAAAAACATATTCTCACCATTGAGAATTCTAGACGTTCTCGTCGTCTACAGGGCGAACTCCCAGAGTTTAGTCCACTTGGCTCTCCACGTCACGGACGCAGAGCATTATCCCTTGATTCGACACAACGTCAATCAATTAGACGGTCATCCGATTCTGACATACCCCTCTTCACCTTTGATTTGGAGTTAGAATCCGAAAACCCCACCGAGTTACCACCAACCACAATTATGTCTGGAACACCAGTTGATCCACTATTTACATTAACCATAGGTCAGACATCCGCAGACCCTTCTGCGGTAGCACCATCAATGGCAACAACCACCCCCTTGGGTATGCCCAATATGGGTAACACTCCACATTCAGGAATGCCTAGCACAGGACCACCACCTGTCATGGGCATGCCCAACATGGGGGTCATACCCCCTTCGGTCTCCACAAACCCTATCCCAGGAATCCCTAGCGCGATTCCTAACCCAAGTGTAACTCCTGTTGCACTTGGGAGTGCTATCCAAGGAACCCCTAGTGCGATTCCTAACCCAAGTGTAACTCATGTTGCACTTGGCAGTGCCATACCAGGAATCCCTAGTGCGATTCCTAACCCAAGTGTAACCCAAGTTGCACTTGGGAGCGCTAACCCATATCAGGCCACACCTTTTGGAGGACACATACCCTCCATACCTAGCATACCTATAGGCGCTACTGGACCCCTACACCATGCCACAATGGCTAGGCAGGTCCCGGTTCCGGTCACCACATCCGCTAGTCTACCATACATGGCAAGTCTCAACCTGCCAGATTTAGCTAGGCTCACAAATGACCCCATCAGACATGATCCTACTTGGCCCAATATGCCCACTAATCTTCCTTCTGACATCCCCAAGTTTGAGGGAAAGGCTGGAGAAGACCCCCAAAATCACATCATGTCCTTCCATTTATGGTGTTCCTCCAACTCCATAGTGGATGACTCAATCCGCCTACGGCTTTTACAACGCACCTTCACTGGCTCCGCAGCCAAATGGTACATCGAGCAACCCCATGGGACGCATTCCACATTAACCTCCCTTGCCTCGACCTTCCTACAATTCTTCCAGCTACCTGTCCGCTACGATGCGGGCGTCGAGATCCTACTGTCTTGCAGACAGAACACGGCCACGCATATCACTGACCATATTCATGATTGGCGTCGCCGCCGAAGCCTATGCAAGATCAAATTAGACGACCGAATCTTTTTAGACTGGTTCCTTAAATCCCTCCTTCCTCTCATTGCGAAGGATGTAGCATCTGAAAGACCCCAGTCTGAGGAGGAGGCCATCCTTAAGGCCCAACAGTTTGATCTTATCTATGCCCAGCCAGGTTACCTATACACGATCATACCTGACGCCCCACGAGGTGACTCTGCACGCGGTGACACACCGGGGGCATCACATGCCGCTGATGGCATTATTGGCCAAATTACACCGCAAGCAAAACCTTTCAGTATGGTGAGCACCATGCCCGCCCCAGACCTTTCTAGGGCTACATCTAGTTCCGGGGCGACAACTTCTTATGCTCCAACAAACCAGACCCATCACGTTCATGGACCCTCTTGTCCACAACATTGTTATGGCCAAGCGCCATCAGCATATGTACCCCCTACATACTATGCTCAACCTACGGTACAAAACCCCATGCAGTTCTAACAACAGCCCATGCATTACCCACAACCGGTTGCACCGGCTAACCTCACACCTCCACTAGCTCAGGGGTACCAACAACCCCAGCAGGCAACTGGACCACCTCCAGCTCCACCTGCATACTATCCACCGCAACCTGCTCCCGCACCTGCGCCTCCTCAGAATCCCCCCAATGCTCAAGGGCATGTGTACGCACAACAACATCAGCCCCAATACCAAAATAACCAACGCAACCAGGGTGGGCAACCAAACCGCGGAAGAGGACGCAACCGTGGAAACAATCAAAACCGTAACCAAGCTCCACAACTTACCCATCCTCCGCAAGAAAATAACGCGGCGCCCGCTCATCAGAATCCTGATCGGCCACCTAAGCAACCCAAAAATGCTAATTTACGAACAAATCATCCTTGTTCCATTTGCGGTGTCTATGGCCACTATACCCACGCTTTCCCACATCTCGAGCGAGCTCGACAACTATGGACAAATGACGCCCATCGTCAAGGGCAGGCGGCTCCTCAACCACCACCCAACCCCCCACCACCTCCACAACAACCTTTGGTACTACAAAACCCTTTTCCAACACAAGGAGTGGTGAACACTCAGCCGTTAGCCCCCCCACAGGGCAACGTGCAACCACAACAAATTACCTACGCAGCTCCTGACCAACCCATGTTTGATTCAGGCACCCACCACTTATTGATGATGTCCACTGCCGACGTCAATATCCAAACCCGTCGAAACCAATACGGACCGACTGCTGAAGCCCCCCCCGCTGAAAAGGATACTAATGCTCATCCCACTAATCAGACATTGCGTATACCTCAGGTTCCAATCGACGGCGCTTCTAAAGCACCTCGCTTTCCCCTACGCCGAATCAACAACAACCCCAATGCACGGGCTGCGTCCAATTACAACATTGTAGATGACTTAGCTCAATCTCCCGCAGCCATGTCTGCGTTAGAAGTCTTAAAAACCTGTCCTACTCAGCGCAAGACTTTACTTTCCGCCATTGGGGCGATTGACCCAAATGATTCGAAATTGATGACCTTTGATTTAGACCAATCTGAACCACGGCTGCCTTCTACCATAGCAGTCCAAGTTTCTGTTTCTATTCGGAATCTTGTCATCCATCGATGTATCATCGTCGAGGGTGCCTCCCCATGCGTCATGTCCACTTTTGTTTGGCAGAAGTTGGGATCCCCTGCTCTCCAGCAATCCACCACTGCCTTGCGGGCCTACGACGGCCGGTCAGCTCAACCTCAAGGTTTATTACCCAAGGTACCCGTCCAATTAGGTGGGAAAACTGTGCTCATCGACATAGAGGTCATTAACGCCCAGCTCGACTATAACCTTTTACTTGGCCGCAGTTACATGTACGCCATGAAAGCGGTCGCCTCCTCCGTCTTCCGCACCATGATGTTCCCCCACGAGGGACGCGTGGTCAAAATTGACCAACTCACCTACTATGATCCCAACGCCCCTGCAGCACCCGAGAATGTTCTTCCCATGATTGAACAACCCGCTTCTAGTGCAGTTACCTCCTTTGTGTCTTCTGTGGCACCCGGACTTTATTCGGATACACCAATGACCTCTACATTCCAGGCCATTCCACCACCGTCACCGGAGACCCAAGTCGCTAACCTCTGCACTCTTTCACAAACACCCGGTAATCAACCCTCCTTGTTACCCAAACCACCATTAGTCCCTAGTCACATTGGGGTTACACCCATCCACACAATCCCCTTTCTATTTCCTCCTTCGGGTGTAGTGAGCGCCCCGGTTATGGCTACCCTTAGTCTCCCCGGGTTAACATTGGGATTACCCGTGTGGTATATTACGCCTCCCGTTCCTCCACCGACACCAAATGTCATCCTACAACCGGTGCAACCCATTGTTACTTCTACCCAACCACCTCCCGGTATCACGACTCCTTCGTCGTCGACGAATCCCCCTCCATTCGTCAGGCCCACTGGAGGCAGAGGCCCACAACCATACACTGCGGTTCACCCACCCAAGGCAGTTAAACCTCCCTCCGTATTTCGTGATCCTCCAAAATGCTCGCTGTGTGATGAGTTAGGCCATCCAACCCATCAGTGCCCACAGTTACCTGCATTGCAGGAACACATGCAAATGTTGGACGACGACCCCAACATCCCGGTGGTCAAGCTCGACCCAAACCCCATGCCTCGTGATAAATCACTGCGTACCAACCACCCATGTGCGATATGCGGTATTTACGGCCACTACTCCCACAACTGTCCTGACATCCCAGACTATAGAGCAGCTCTCTACGAGATGAACAATTTGGACCTAGAGACGGCACCCCCTACTATCGAGGAGATCTACCCTCCCGCATCATCATCATCCGGAGAGATTAACACCATCTACATGATCTCTTCGACTACCACTACCTCATCACTCGATTTGACCACTCAAAGCTCCCGCAATGACGAAGAGGTTCTCGAGACTCATACTACCTTTGATTATCCCGGGGAAGACATGCACCATCGTCCATACTTCCTCCTGGAAGAGACTTCATCCACCACCGCTACCCAATCCGCGGTTGAATCCAAAGATTTCCTTCCTACTAAAATCGACTGGTTAACGGATCCCATGGCCGATATTTCTCCCGTCATCCACATTGACATTTCTGACCCACTTGGTGCCCTTCATACCATCACATTAGGAACCTCCCACAGTGAGCATGAGATCGGAGAATACCAACAACTCTTCCAAGAATTCACTGATGTCTTTACTTGGTCAGATACCGAAATGCCTGGCCTTGACCCCGCCATTTATACGATCTCCACTGGATACCCCTCTGTCCGGTCGGCCCCTTCCATTGATCCCTTTGACACACAGGTTCAACCCTTTCAAATCGACCAGGAAACCACATGTACACAACATGGGGGCAGGCCCAAAACCTTGCCTACTCATCATCATCGTGATCCTCGTCGGAGATACTGGGGGCATCCACCCCACAAAGGGAATCCCCCATCATCATATCATCACTTCAGTATGCCACCACGACCCACAGCCTCATGGTATAACACCCTGCCAGCAGTTGCTCAATGCCCTATTGATCTCTCTCTGAGACAACATCTGCACCACATTGACACCTCTGAGTTAGGGGGCATAATAGATTACCTCGACCCCGGGATAGGGGGCATGATCAATCATTTTGAACCTTCCCCATCATCTCTATCTCAACACCTCAATGAGCCCACCGTTCAAACCAACACACATGTGATCCACAATCACAAACCCCATGCACATAGCATGGGGGCAGGTCATTAACCCTGCTCACTTTTTCATATTCGTGATCTCAACCATTTTTGAGGTCATGTGTCACTTGTATATTTCAGTTGACTTGATACACCTAGTATTTTGCCCCCACGGGTCATCATTTCTCCCCACCACTGCATCCTTCGCTTGGTGGGATCACCTTTATTTGTAGCCATTTTTTAACCTAGTTCTTTCCTTTAACCATTCTGGAGTCCTTATGACCTCCGTTTTTCGCACCATTTGCACTGTCGGATTCATATTTCCGTGCCCGTGATGATGCTTGAGATCATTTCTCGCTCTCACCAGGACCAATATCAACATTGTGTCCTGACACCTTGTCGCCCCAGCTTGCGTACCACTTCAGCTGCTCTCCGTTTTTGATATATTTTATATCGCCGGATTCAGTTTTCCGCGCTCGTGATGATGCTTGAGATCTTTTCTCGCTCTCACCTTTAGATGTTTCGGTCATTTTTTCCATGCCCCCTCGTCACCTCGGTTTGCGTGCCACATCGGCCAGTCTCCGTTTTCGACGTACCTTATATCGCCGGATTCAGTTTTCCGCGCTCGTGATGATGCTTGAGATCATTTCTCGCTCTCACCTTTAGATTTTTTGGGCATTTTTTCCACGCCCCCTCGTCGCCTCGGTTTGCGTGCCACATCGGTCGTTCTCCATTTTATACGTGCCTTATATCGCCGGATTCAGTTTTCCGCGCTCGTGATGATGCTAGAGATCATTTCTTGCTCTCAACTTTATATTTTTCGGGCATTTTTTCCACGCCCCCTCGTCACCTCGATTTGCATGCCACATCGGCCGTTCTCCGTTTTCGACAATCTTTATGTCACCGGATCTAGTTTTCCGCGCTGATGACGATGCTTGAAACCTTTCCTCGCCCTCATCAATACATTTTTGTTCGGTATAATTTTATCCCTTTTTCGGGCCGAGCAACCCCTCTTTACGAAAAAGACACTTAGGGAGTTTCTGTTAAGCTCTTTTCTGACTCCTAAAACAATGAAAAGATCGCCGAGCAATCTTGCTTCCTTTCATGCTCGCTAAATGTATCTGAAAGGGCGTCTACCTGGTATAAGTTTACCCCTTTTCCGGACCTTGTAGACTAATTACGAAAAAGGTATACTCTAGTCACACCGGCTAGAAGAGTTCTCCATTCGCATCATTTTATGCTTTTTCGGGCCTTGGAGACTAAACTTACGAAAAAGAAACACCAATAGAGTCCACTTACCGCTTTCAGACTCTCTAAACACGAAAGCAACCATGAGCATGAGCCGCCCTGGGCTCATAAAATCCACAGGACCGTACCATTTTAGAGCACACTTTTATCCCTTCTTGGAGCTCATTAAAACTACAAAGAAGGAATCAATGGTGCCTCTTGGCGCTACAACACATCATGCCTACTCACATAGCAGCTTCCCCATTTTGGTCGCCTTTGTTCAGAGTATTCTGCAGTATGTAACCCTGAAACTCCCTCGACAGCTACCATCAGCTTCACCCACCTAGAGTCAGTGCATACCCTTCAGGACCTAAAAGATGATCCCCACACCTACAAGTCAGGTCCCTACGCTGCCAGGTCAACCATGTCATCATGCTCTGAACAGAGGAAGTTTGAGTCTACCCATTTTTTGACCCAGTTATTTCCCATTTCCACAAGTATGTCAGTCCTACCATCAGTACTACAACACTTCAGTTTTACACCTCGTGCTCCTATCAAGGAAACATCATTGCCTTGTTAGTTGCTGGTCTCCCTCTGTCGACGACAACCACATTGATTCCAGAGGATAGACCTAGAGGTCCCTGTGTCTTGGACTCATTACCATCTATGATGAGTGCCTACGAATCATTTCGAGAGGAATCCTCAGTGCCTCTCCGAATGGTTGTTTCTCACATGCTCGACTTCAACACCTTGATCGCATCGTTGAGACTCGCACAGGATATTGGTCCGTTCAGTTATTTAGTCGAAGACCCCGGATACCACCTGACTCCTCCACATTTGAGGGTCTACCTATGGATACAACCAGTTACATTTTTTTCTATAGATATCCGGGTTGCGTATGGCGACAGTATTCAGGTTTACCCCAGTTTCATACTCCCTTGAGTATACAGTTACATTATTTCTCAGAGATGACTCATAGTCATTGAGTCCATACAGATGTTGGACACCTTCAGTTTCAGCAGTTCAACAGTTATTCCAGTGTATCAGTTATTGAGATCAGTCATGATCATGAGTATATCCCACAATAATGTCCCCTCTGGACCATTATGATGTACAAGTATATTTCTTTAAGTATTAGATCCCCCGTCTTGGGACTAATTGTTTTGTATATGTCTTGATACGAGCATGGGAATGCCCGCCTCGTCCTTTATCAGAGATTATACCTCATTCATATTGAGGCCATGTAATATTTTTTGTTTTTGCAGCTTCCAAGGGCCGTGGCTCCAGTCTCCAACCGGTCTCTTCTCTCCCCTACTCCCAGAAAAAAGGACAAAAGAACTATGATGTCTATCGGCCATACGATGAGCTCCTGCCCTCACACATCAGGGGGCAATCTGTTAACACCCAAAAAGTGCTCACTAGCTCATTTCCCTATTCACATGACCCATTTGTCCACTTTTTCACCATCTGAGCCTCCGAAACCAACAAAAGGTCACCAAAAGACCTTAGTACACCCCTTTTTCCATTAAAAAAGATTATTTTTCCAAGAAAATCATAAAAAACCCTCAAAAAGGGTCCAAATTCCCAAAAATATTAAAAAGGGAATTAAAATATTATTTTTATTCAAAAAAGGAAAAAGGAGGGAAAAGTACCTAAACCATGTTGGTCAATACCATTTGGTTTCCACAAAACCACAAATGGTATTCCTCACCACCAAAACCTATAAAAAGGTGGTAGGGGCTCCTCATTTCACATCCATCCATTATCTCATCCTTATGCTGCTGAAATCTCCCCTGAGCATTTTAGCCATTGCAAACCACATTGGAGAAGAGACCATTGGAGATTGGAGTTGATCATCCTTGGAGCCATTCAACCTCACCATTAGAGGTATTGATTCCGCAAGCACTTGCTTGCCCCATTCTTTCAATACAAATTTATTATTCTTATATGTTCTTGTTCTTGATTTTAAATTATCTTTGTTATTTGCTTAATATCTTTGCTTAGATCCATGAATAGTCTTGTTTATTTAGTTTATTGTTTTTATTTCTATTGAAACTGCTGCTACTAGTTAGCAGGTGCCCATAGCACTAAGCCTGGTTGCAAAACCGTACCAACACCGACAAATGGCACAATTTGCTGGCTCATTGCGAAAACGATCTCTAACCTGGTATATGACATTCATCGAAAAAACACCTAATGCAAAAAAATATCAAATCAAACAACATTTCTTATCCTTCTTTAAAACACTGGATGTGAAGTACTTGGCTGCTGAAAAGTTGAAGACTACAGTGCAAAAGTCGACAAAAACTGTGAGGGAGTTTGGAAAGAGATTCAAAGACCTACTGAGCCAAATCGACTATGACATTGACGAAAAGTTGTTGTTCCAATGGTTGTTAGTTTCCCTATTATCGAAGATCAAAGTGCATGTCTGTTGGCATAACCTCACCACATATGAAGAAAACCTAACGAAGGATTTACAAATTGAAATGGATGACGACTACCCCATAGCCCTTGTCGACAGACGTATTGAGGAACAACAGGAAATCATGCTGAAATCTATTCGAGAAATCAACCTTAGAGGAACATAACTCTGGTGTACAAAATGCTCCACAGTAGGGCATACAAAATACTATTGTCATCATGATGAACGACGACAAGACGTTCATCTTGTACAGACAAAGTTCTTATGTGACATCTGTCAAGAGTATGACTCTCATGCCACAAAAGACTGCCATATAACATGAAGAACAACCAAGCTCGGTGGTGCACTATATGCAAAGTTAATTCTCATTCCATAGCAGAATGTCATTTGAACTTAAAGAACAAACAAAACTATCACACAGTATACCAAACTAATACTGTCAACCAAAGAAATGAAATAAATGAAAGGAATGATAGAAATGACCAGAGTGACAGAAATGGTAGATATCAAAGGAATGATGGCAGTTGGAGTAATGATAATTTCAACCGACGAGGAGGATTCCTAGGCCGAGGTCACAATAAAGGAAGTCGATATTTCTGAACTTGTCAACCCATGCAGTGTTTCACATGTCTTAATGAAGGACATTGTCATGCAGACTGCCATTACAAATTAGATCGAACAGATCTGAAATTTTGTATAAAGTGTGGAGTAGGGGATCACTATTTGGAGGATTTCCCTACCATGCTTAAAAAGATCAATAATAAAAAGAATGTTAATATCTTATCTTATGTTCAAATCTAATGTAATTAGAATTGAGAACCTTCAAATTGTAAAGAGGAAAGGAACTAGAATTGGTCATGATAATCCACAAATTAGCAAATTAAAGAATAAAGAGGATTATCTGAACTCCAATAAGCAAAAACATCTGTTTAATAATGCATCTGAAATATTTCACGAACTAGCATCTCAAGAAGATAATGATGGATATTGATAAGAAGCTACTAATAAATTGCTCAAATTAATAGCTAAAGAGGAATTTTTCGTGAAAATAATAGACTTAATGTACAATATTAAATGCAAATATGTCGAAGCAAAGAAAAGCAAAAACATATGTCAACTAAATAAAAAAGACAAGAATGACGCAGATCCTCTGGTTGACCTAGAAATAAAAGGATATTGTGTCTGATAGGTAGCCCTTGACTTTCGATCTCAAGTAAATATCATGACTTGTGATACTTGGGAGCACCTGGGTCGACCTCAACTACAAGAGTCGGGAATCTACTTGAAACTAGCCGACCAAGGTCTAATCGAACCAATCAGAGTATGGAGGGATGTCGAAACATCCATCAAGGTTATAATGACAAAATTTGACTTTGAAATCATAAACCCTAAAGACAAATCCAATTCGTTCCCAGCACTAGTTGGCCGACCTTGGGGAAGAAAAATGAAGGCATCAATATCGCTCGACAAAGAACGAATCAAACTCAAAGGAAATGGTCAGAAAGTCATAGTACCAATTTACTCGTCGCAAGGGGAGCCTTGGACATAACCAATTGATGATGATAAATACATCCGATAGTTGTACCAGATAAAGAATAATGAATACTATACTGAACCTAATTCACAAGGGGAGCTCCATCTCGGAAATCCTGCATCGGTCGGATACAATTCTGATGCCAAACTATATGACTGGAAAATAGAGAACTATGAACTGCAAGCAAGAGAATGCTGGATAATCGAAGCTATTCCCAAATAGAAAACAAAGCAATGCTTCTCCATCTATACAATACCAAAGATATTCAAAATAAAAATCCGAGAATATCCAACACTAGCACCAACGAAGAATGACTGGACATACACCCCTCTGCTGAGATATAAAGAATGCAAATCTCCATCTTTACACGTCGAAGAAGTATCAAAGAATGTCGAAGAACAAGGATGAATGTAGATATTGGTCGAGACATTCACAGGTCAGGCAACAAGATGGTGGGATATGCACCAGTCGAGACTCCAAACTTGGACCACAAAATCAACAAATTTTGTTGAAATATTTGGAGGAAAGAAACTAATAGCTCAAGCAATAATTCCACTATTCACACAAGTACAAGACCCCAAAGCACACATCAATAACTGTGAAAGGGAATGGAGAATATTAGGGTATAAATATGAAATAACATGGCCACATATTTTCCCAAACACACTCAATGACTTGAAGAACAAATGGTACAAAATGGAAGAGGCAAGAGGAAACACACTCCAAAGGAGGATGAATTAATCAAAGCAAGCAACCAAGTAAAAAATTTTCTACAACCAACGAAAAATAAAATATCAGCAGATAATTAGCAACTTGCTCAACAAACCACTATCTGCAATAACATCAAGTCGACATGAATCCGACATTCGACAAGATTACAATTGGAAACAGAGAAAAAAGATGGAAAAAGATTCAAATGGAAACAAGATCATCTAGGCACATCCAAGCTAGTCAGAAAAACCTTCAAAGTCAAAGCAACAGAAAGAGAAGATCCTGAAAGATTCACTAGTACATATGGTCAAATTTGCCACGATTTATTGTCCATGTTGCCATGATTCGGGGTTCATTTTTTCGTGGAAAGAAATTCGTGGATATAGGGACGAAGATTCCCTGTCGTGGCAATAGCAACGCTTCATAGTTGGCACGTGTAAACTACACAACGGTTCTCAGATCTACGGAAGTTGAATCCTTTCACGAAGTTTCATCTTTATATCAACGCAAATATCCTATAAGTTTCCACGTAGATGCTAAACCTGCCACGAATGTCCGTCGCAATAACCACGAATCGATTCACTAACTTTCGTGGCAGGTTCATCATCTGCGTGGAAATTTTTTCTATAGTTCCACGATTGTTCGTCGTAGTATCCACGCATCGATTCACCAACTTTCCTGGCAGGTTCAGCATCTGCGTGGATACATTTTCTAACGTTCCACGAATGTGCGTTGCAGTATCCACGCATCGATTCACTAAATTTCGTGGCAAGTTCAGCATCTGTGTGGATACATTTTCTAAAGTTCCATGAATGTGCGTTGCAGTATCCACGTATCGATTCACGAAATTTCGTGGCAGGTTCAGCATCTGCATGGAAACATTTCTCTATAGTCTACACTAATGTTCGTCGATATATCGACGATACTTGGTATTTAAAAATAAAAAAAATCGGATTAAATGGCAATCCTTTTCCAGAAACCATAATATCAAGAATGTCCAAGATTACCTACAACAACCTTTGTCAAACCGCGTTGATCAATGAGTGTTAAATTAACAACTATAAAAAACCAAGGAAAAAGGTAAGCCAAGACACTAAATGAACATAAACATTTTCCTTAATAGTGGTTATCAAAATACATAAAACTGAAACATCATTCATAATCCAATTAATGAATAACTGAAGCAACTTGAATTTCCCAACAAATTAATGAAATCTAAATGACCCAATTTTGTTTCCAAGTGACATATATTTGAATGCACATAAAATTTAAATTTTCTTCTTGCGATATAATGCTTAAATAATCATAAAAATAACCCACAAAACACCTCTAACTAGGCTTACTAAATGTTAATATCATAGAAGACACAAACATACAAATTAGAGTTTTCAAAGGCCTCAAAGTTGCTCCAGTCCATGGCACTCTAGCTGCAAAATTCCAAGTAAAATATACCTTTATACATGTTGAACTGAGAAGTTCCACACTTCAGATCAAATAAAAGGAATGATAATTTTGATTTTTGAGTAAACAAAGTACAAATTGAGAAACCAACCTAGTTGATAATTGAATGGCCAAATCTAATTTGAATACAAGTACTTTTGTCCAATGGTCTGCGGTCTAGTAGTAAAGGTATAGTACTAATTGTGATGATGATATGGGTTCAAACACCACTAGGAATGCTCCCCTGTGTTCTGTCCAGTGGTCCTGGTCTAGCAGTAAAGGTAGAAATCTTATTGTGGTAATGATACATGTTCTAGTCCCATTGGGCATGCCTCTATTAACATAGGCTTGTGATGATGGGTAAGGAAATGAGGTTGGGTTGAATTCTTTGGTGACTCTTCTATATTCATGGCATATCTATCCCTCAAACATGACAACTTATACAAAAAGTGATCCAAGTTTGATAGTGTGCTAACCTCTTGTTTATATGGGTAGTGTTTCCGCACTACCTACTAAAACAAAAACACACTTCTTTCAAGATGAATGAGGTGTGCATATCATGAAAATTTTCTCACCAACATCCTTAAGAAACAAATGCTCACTAGGGGAGTCACATCCTGTGTAGGTTCACGTGATTTTGTTTGCAAAGGTGACACATTGCTAATGTAGAGGAGCGACAAAGAGAACATCATATTTCACAACCTATGCTTAAAACACTTTGGAAACTTTACACATATATAAAGCATCCTTAACTGTTTCAGTTTTGCAACAAACCACAATAGTCAATTGTTAACCCCACAAAATGCAATCAATCCTTTACAAAAAACCTGTGATGGAGAAACAACCAAGCAAGTACTTGAGCGTTTTAAGATGAACATGGTTTCCAAATATCATGACAATTTTGAAGTCATTGTGTTTTCTGATTTTGAACAATTTAGTTCCTATTAATACAGTTGACCATTCAACTAGCTGGATGGATATTGTCATAAAACTCCTTATCTTGGTAGTTAATAAGTGGTTTCCCACAAAGCCATTTCCAGTCTTTATCAATGGGTCCTTGAGTATGCAAACTTGCCTTTACCCAATAGTCTTCTGGAATCATTTGACAAGGTAGTAAAGGTTGGTTAGTCAATTTCATAAACTCCCTGGAAATGACACCAAGAGAGCCATGTTCCCACATTCTTGTCCTACAAATCATCCCATATATGAAAAGTTTTCATTGTTGGGAATTTTCCCACAAAGGAAGAAATTAATCCAAGTTGTTCTTGATCCATTGAGATTCTTAATGTCATCGATAATCCACATTTTCCCATTTTTTTGTGAATTTACCAATTATGATGTTTGACCCTATTACCACCCATTTTGTATGGGTGTCCACCAACTCAGGAGTGGGTCTATCTTAAGGTATATAGGAACTTCTATGTATTAAGGTATCTATGCACTTCTTAGGTTTGGGACAACTGTAAAAAGGTTTCAGCAATATGTATGGGGATTCATGTGCCTTTTTCTAGCATTCAAATGAAGTTCTAAGCCATAAACAAGCCACGTACAGCCATAAACAGTTATGAAAGGTAGATCTGGGATTTATTCTCTCAGCATACATTAGCATACAATATGTTGTGTCAGCCTTTGTATCCATAATTTTCTCAGATAATAGTTTCAAAACACCTTGTAGTGGGGTTTGGCCTCCTAAAAGAATGAAATCTTGTCACCATCTAAGGCTTAATACCTCATTCAATAAGACTAATCCTCCTATTGGATACCTTGTTTGTCATTGGAGAAAATTTTACAGTAGGTTGAAGTGACATTTGGACACTATTGGGAATGTCTTGGACCAAAAAGTTTCATTTTATTAACCCTTATCAAATGCACAGTCAAGGACTCCAACAATTCTGATAACCCACAAACATATACGAAGAATGATGAAGATGGAATCATGTACTCATCAAAATGGAAAAAGGGGATCAACATTTAAGGATATCCCACCGATCCAATACATAATTGTTAAGCAAGATAATAAGGCATCACACTCAGCTTATGATCAAATTCAATTTGTTTTTAAGGACACTTAAACAATAGGCCTCTATACACACATAAAAAATCAACAAATTTGTCCTACCAATTGTTCCTTGTATTGAAACTTATTTTCTCATGATCTATGCATTAACAGTCTCTGCAATATAAGCTGCTACAATCTCTGCAATATAAGCTGCTACAATCTCTGCAATATATAAGCAACATGAGAAGTTATATCTACAATAATATTTTATGCTAATCCATGTCGTTGGAGAAAAAATTCAATGCAATCTTGAAAATTCTTCAAGTAAGCAAACACATCACTTGCATTTCTATCAACACTCTTTGATTATGGACACCAATGCCAATATATATATTCTATACAACACGCCTCCTAGAAATAAATAGTCAAACAATGGTTAAGAAAATTATCTATAAATAACGAATAATTTCTATCATTTTCATCAATGCAAAACAACCTCATTCTCGGCAATATTGAGGTGTCCTAGCGACAACATTCTTAACAATTTTGAAGTAGCTTATAGACATTGTGATCCCTACTTGAAACTATCCATTGCATATTTCAATCTTTTGACTATCCAATTAAGAATATCATTGATAGGATACTCACATATGGATCAAAAGACAACGTTCAAAAGTCATTGCAAGTGACGGAGCATTATATTTGATATTATTCTTCCTCACGCAATCTTGGTGTAACAATAGCTCCAACATCCATAATCTTCAATAATCTAGTTGCACTGTGTTACACCATAAATTCAACAAAGGTCGACTTTGAAGGATCCATCAAAATGGAATGAATCTAGGGTTCACGCCACTTTTATTTGAATGCTACAAGTCAACAAAATTTCTAGTTCCCTAACATAGTCTTCCACAAAGGTAATATCGGTCCATAGTTTGCACTCCAGGTATAAGCAGTCCTTTAAAAATGAAGATTTAAGACAAATGTGGAAGAGTGGGATCAACACATTCACCAGTCACCCTAGTAGAATTGTAGTTTTGGGTTTCCACATGGCTCCAATGATCCTTCATATTCTTTCCATTGGGATTATGATAATTTGATAGATATGGCATTCTCCAAGGCTTTCACTCCACAAGGTGGCATTACCAGTCTTCACAATGGAGTCACCACGATATCAAGTTGTCCAACACTTAATGGTTCACCAGTCTCACGCACTCCAAATCTTATAATTGTGACACATTTTCACCATGCAATGATTGTGATATAAAAATAAATCCAATTCCACTAGTTACTACTCACCCAATGCACAACCAATGGAACCAATTTTTCGCTCTTCAAAATAAGTGAGGCAGTCCGCATAGCTCTCAAAAAATGTAGAAGTAGAATGGTCTAGGGTTCTCACCATCTTCATTTTTGCAATTTGTTCCAACTTTCCAGTCATCACCGCAGCTTGGAGAGAGGTCTTTGCCAGCTAAGGTTTCACCCACAGCATCAAACAATGTTAACTTCATAGGGAAATTTGCACCAATAGAGGGCATTTTCAGCAATATCAATAACTCTACACAGTTGCAGAAATATTTGTACTAGGTTTTTCATGGAGTAATAGATAAAAGGACACACATATTAGGGTTCTCCACTGGGTTTTCTCCAGTTCACATTTGGAACACTCCACTTAGGTCCATTCACTAGTATTCAACTCAGTTCATCAATGCACAACACAATGCTTCTCTTCAGGAAGACTGATACATAACTCAATGGTATCACTTCTCACTATTATGGAAGGATCACGCACCAAAAATCATCCAAAAAATCTCACTCCAGATGCAATAGTCAACAATACTCTCAATGCACAAGTTCACGGGAAATCATACATACCAGAATGGATACTACGCAGAACATACTTTCACCAGGGACAAATATCCCAAAGACCTATGCAATAGCTCAAGAAATTGGAAAAGAAGAACATGTGTTTGAAGGTTCAAATATTGCAACAAAAGCATTAGGAGCAGTTGAACATGATTAATACATGGAGGTACAAACATGGCACAAGGGATATATGGTTAATCACCTGACACCCCAAATGATACCCAAGTTGTTTAGACTGATAATATGGACAACCCTCATCCGTAGATGCAAATTTGAAACCAAGCTCTTAAGAATTGGAAAAAGAATGCATTATCATTTTCCAAATAAGCAAATATTATCTAATTCTACCTAACAGATGATCATTAAGTTTCACATGCATACTTACCTCTTGTAACCAAGAACTCCAAATGTACAACCAGTAAGTTCTTAACATAGGCTCTTTGGTATAATCATAACTGCCATATCTAGATCATAATGAGTTACACTGACAAGCAAACTAAAACGATAAACTAATATTTAGTAACATGTAATAAAATAAACATATATATCATATAACAAAAAAAGAGATATAGTTGAAGATACCAACCTGGGTGTGAAACCATTCTTGAAAATATACTCAAAAGTGTTACTTTCAGAAAAGACTGTTTGTGCCTTGGAGAGGCCAGTCTTCTCTAGGAACCATTTGACCCTACAAGAGGGTGTGTACAAACCAGAGAGAGAGAAATGACTGGAGTTGATTAGGTCAATGATAGTCAAGCACAGTACATAACTCAACATAAATAAAGTAACAAAAATTATAAACTTCAACCAAGTCTCAGCACAAGAGAAGTGACTATCAACACACCACAACTGATCACAGTTGATCAAAGTCAAGTACTCTATAAGACCAAAAAATCAACAAGGTGGTATAAAAAAGTGGAGGGTAAATGACCGCATTAACCACAAGTCAAAGACAAGGTACCACAATTCCAATAATAACTCAATCAAGGTGGGGAAGGTACAACAAGTATTTAATAACTCAATCAATAATAAGTAATAAAATAAACATATTGATCATATAACAATAAGATAGGTATAGTTGAATATCTCCACATCAACATTAAACCAAAAATCAAATCTGAAGTGTGGGTACAAATGTAAACAATGGTCATAAAATAAGAAAATATAAACAATGGTCATAACATAGGTGTGGGTAGTAGAAGACCCATGACCCTTAGAACCAAGGGTATGCTCCAAATGTGGCCAAACAACCATAGTACTCTATAAGAGCAAAACTTCAACAAGGTGGTTTTAAAAAAGTTACTCAATGAGGGTAAATGACCCCATTAAACACAAGTGAAAGATAAAGTACCACAAGACCAATCATATCTCAATCAAGGTGGGGAAGGTACAACCAATCATATCTCTCTCAAATGTACAGCCGTTCCATATAACCTGAAAGCTCATCATCACAGTATAAGGAAGGGTGGTGGGATGCCAAATAAAAATATCCCTCATTTCTCTCTATGCAATCCTGATAGCATCACATAACATATAAGTACCTTGTACTATAGAAAATAAAAGCCACCTGTGTTACCTTTCAATTTAGGAATATGGTATACAAAAGCAAAATTTCATCACAATTACCATCCAAATTTCTGACTAGTGCTAAAGCAACAGTAAAAGATTTTATAACATAATTTTGATCTCTATCAACTTCAGCACTCCTCTGTGGTCCCTGTGCTGAAGTTGGTCCTCGAGATGTAATGGACTGTAATCAAATTATAACATATGCAGTAGCAGTAAATAAGCAATGAAAAAAGTGAATAAAAATTGATTAGGCTTCCTTGTACTCAGACAATTTTTTGGTTAAGATCTTATCCTTTCAAGGGACAAGTCACCAAGGGAACATGAAAGTACCTCGAGAGAGAGGAAAAGTTAAGTACAGACCTCAAACAGGTTAACACAGTCCACATGATACTACAACAATTTAGCACATAGATGAAAGAAAGGTACAATAACATAACAATTCTACTGCTGCATGATAAAACAGTACTATTTCTAAATAGTGCTAAAGCAACAGTAAAACATTTTATAACATAAATTTCATCTCTTTCAGTAACAGGTAATAAAATAAACATATTGATCATATAACAATAAGAGAGGTATAGTTGAAGATCTCCACGTCAACATTTAACCAAAAATCAGATCTGAAGTGTGGTACTATTTCTGAATAGTGCTAAAGCAACAGTAAAATATTTTACAACATAAATTTGATCTCTATCAACTTCAGCACTCCTCTATCGTCCCTATGTTGAAGTTGGTCCTCGAGATGTAATGGGTAGTAATCAAATTATAAAGAGTGATGATGATCAATAGTAAAGCAATAGTAAAACATTTTATAACATAAATTTCATCTCTTTCAGTAATAGGTAATAAAATAAACATATTGATCATATAACAATAAGAGAGGTATAGTTGAAGATCTCCACATCAACATTTAACCAAAAATCAGATCTGAAGTGTGGTACTATTTCTGAATAGTGCTAAAGCAATAGTAAAATATTTTACAACATAAATTTGATCTCTATCAACTTCAACACTCCTTTGTGGTCCATGTGCTAAAGTTGGTCCTCGAGATGTAATGGGCAGTAATCAAATTATAAAGAGTGATGATGACCGAAGTCATGATGAACATATCTAATATATCTAATATAAAGAAAATCAATGTTTTAGACTAATATATCTACATGCAACACATACAGGAGTGATGATGTGTGAGGAAACACAAAATTTGAATATTAAAATACAAAATAATTATAAACAAGCATAAAATGACTTGTGATGACATCTAAATTTAAAATTCTAATTCTAAGAAAATAAAAGATATAAAAGGGAAAATTCCTAAGAGCATCACATAAAAGATAAGTACCTCTTAACTATACCAAATAAAAGTTATCTATGTTACATATTAACAATGTTTCATACTAACAATGTCGATATCCATCAAAATACAAGTCATGAATTTATGTTGCATCTACTTTTTCGTTGATTTTTGTTTTTTGCATTGTAAAAAGTTGCAAGTACGATATCACAATCATCAATTGGTGCAGTATTTACTGCGATATCTCCTATTATTGTTTGTGTTTAAATGCCCTCATTTATGCCACTTCTTGTACGTCACTGAGTAGGGCGTGGAGGCAATTCTGAAGGGGTGTGAATTGCAACAACGGAAATGAGCATACATATACGACGTTGAATTATTATTGAAATAAATATTTCATTATTTTGATTAAAATTACAATATTTCTCTTTACCGGTCTCTGTAGATGTGACAATTGGGGTGTTAATTAGAGTTCGAGTTGCTTCCTTTTGCACTTCATGCTCTTGAGCTGCATGGTCTTCCATTGAAAGAAGAAAATTTGTAAGTCTATGTCAGGAAATATATATATCTAATCACAATAGATATTTCTATTTCCAAAGAATACATACCAGAATGGACACTATGCTCCATGCTATCATTGGACATCTGTACCCCAACATCAACTTATACTTGATGAGTACTGCTAGATTCACTGCTGTAGTTGCATTGTTGCTTAAAAACAAACACAATTTTTTAGTTATGGGTGATATAATCAGAAGTACTGAATAGACTTTAATAGTATACTACAATTGTTGATATACCTGCATTTGCGTCATTGGGGAGATTGGAGTCTGCCCCAAGCTTTTCCGATGTTCAACCACAATTTTAAAACCAAACTTGAAACCAAGCTTTAGGTCTTCCTCGATGGCAGCAGCTTGAAACGTATTTCCCTGCAATGCATGATAACACATTTTAAAATTTCTAGTATCAAAATCAGATATTTGTTCAGTACTGTTAAATAAATATTCCCAACAATTAATCATTTAATACTTATGATTCTTGCTCTTAGTTTTCTATAGCCACCCTGGCCCAGTCTATGTTGCCCGTGCTTTTCCATTCTATCCTTGGTTGCTTTGGAGGTGTCAAGTAGCCTATATATGAAAATTTTGAAAAACCTTAGATATCAAAAATCTTACTTAAAACAAAAAAGAAAAAAATAATTGAGCTTATTTCAGTAAAAAGATGATATATGTTGTACCTTGCTTTACCAGGTCGTGGTTGTTTTCCTTGTTTTTTTAGCAATTTCTCTTTTGCATCATCTATGAGTGCCTTCCACTCTTTCTCCGGAACCATGGGAGGGCGCTCATGCTTGAGGTCAGCTTGCAATATTTCCCTATATTGGGCCTTGGTATATTTCAAATTATCACCGGCTAACTTTGCAACAACTTTCATGTTGAAAGTATTGCTGAACAAGTTGACCATGTGGTCCATCAATTCATCTTTCTTATTGCTATCTTGTCTATTCCACCGTGTGCGAATGGTGGGGCCAAACAGCTCCAAGGCTTTGTCATTCAAATGCTTGTAGAAGACATTGTTTCCTGCAAAAACATGTAATCCATTAATTTATAATAATTTCAACGTATGTCTATTTCAATTTCATGATTAAAATCAATAAATTAATTAATAAATTCCTGCAATCTTCTGAACCTTGATAGGAACACAAGAGTCATCCACCAGAAAGGTGCGATCTAGTGATCCGGTGCTTTTAACTTGTGCTGCTCTAGGAAAAGTTTCCTGGTTCTCTACAGTACGTTCAGCTCCAGAGTCATGTGGAGTCCTAGGCTCTGTCTCATCATGCTCCGGCATGGCATCATGCCCCATCTCATCAGTTCCCGCGTCATCAATGGATTTGAGGCCAACTGCAGGAGTGGCAAAAAAACTCATTGGTGCATTGCTTCTTTTTTACTACATTGGACCATCATCGCTACCTATACCTGTCTCGGCAGGTTCTGATCTAGTCACAGGTTTAAAAAAATCCTACAAACAATACAATTTACTTTATCTGATCACTTGGAAAAATAAAAAACATAATATCCGATATGAAATCATGTCATAGCTTAAAAACATTTGTGAAGATGCCACTTACCCCATAAGATTGTATTTGATCTTCCAGCTCTAGAATCCTTGCGTTGTTCTCCTATGTCAAGGGTCTTTTTCAAGCCAAGGCAAGCATTTCTATGTTTTCCTTTTTCAAGGCTACTCTAAAAGTGTGCAGTGGGTCAGTGGAATAGAAGATGTCTTCCTCAAACTCCTCATCACCCAGATCGATTGCACGTGACTAAATTCATCAAACAATAAATTAAATTAAGCAATATAATTTTAACATCATTCAAATATTGATATTGTAATGAAAATTAAGTTACTATTATGCACTAACACTTACCTGACGCAGTGTTATGGACGGTGAGTGTCCACGATCAACTGGCACCATGGAAGCAACAGGTGCCTTTCCACAGTCCTGAATGAACCAGTAATCCATCATAATGTTAGAAAAATGAACCAATAATCCATCATAAGCTCAGAAAAATGTGAATGTCAATAGTGGACATTGAATGTTAACATACTAAATCAAAACATTTAGTTATTGTACGTAACACTTACCTGACGGGCCACAGAGTGTGACCTTCCATGGTCCCCCTCGACCATGGAAGCAACAGGTGCCTTTCCAATGGTGCCACCCTGACATAATAAATCAATAAATAAATGTCTACCTCATACTAAATAATTGTAACATAAACAAAAATGAGATATTGCATTAATATTTATTTTTACCTCAGAAGTAGAAGATACATGTTCTGTTGCATGTCGATGTGCAAACTCCTGCCACAGTTTAATAAGCATGTTATCATATGGAAATATTAACAATAAGCATGGAAAAATCCAATGCTAACAGTGAAAATCGGAACATCTTGTTATTGTAGTCATATTTATTTGTTATATTTAACATTTACCTGACGAGGCATAGATTTCGACCTTCCATGGTCACCCTGGACCGTGGAAGCAACATGTTCCTTTCCACTGCTGCCACCCTAAACAAACGTTGAGTCAATGATTGCATCATAAACAAAAATGAGATATTCATAGCAGTGTAATCACATGGAAATATTTATAATAAGCATGAATAAAGCGAATGACAACAGTGGAAATCGAATGTTAACCAAATTGCGTGCCTCAAATTCACAATTTGGTTGCTTATTTGTTGTCACTGGTCGTGTACTATTTATAAAGACAGCAACGTTTCCAGATGCTTTTGGTCTCCCATCAATATACATAGTCGCCCCTTTCTTTTTATTGTTTTATGCTAGTTGAATATAATTCGCGGCAACTCCGTATCTTCGCATACTTCAAGTATATTGGACCAAGATCAACTAGTTATTATATCTGTATAGTGGTCCTACATACTCCATCAATTTAGTTACAGTGCCATAGCGGACCTTTATTCCATCCATGGAAAACAGCCCCAATCCATGCAAGGACAAAGGAGCGATGCGATACATCCTCCCATTGATGAGGAAATCTGTGTCCACTTGAGGTAGCATATTAGGTACCCATCGTTGCACTAGATGTTTATACCTCAATGGCAAATCAATGTCTCCTATGCTCTCAGCATCATAATTACACGACCCACCGTTGGCAATAAAATATTTCATGCATCTATGAAATATTTTCCTTATCTTTTCAGATCTAGTTGATATAGAATCGGTAGATCTAGTACAACTCCTCTCACTTTCAACCTCTCCGAGTATATCTTCATCATCACTTGAGGAAGATAGATCTAACAGATACCTATTTGGTGGTACCTACACTCGAGAAAACAACAATAAACAAGACGGTGGTTTCTTTCTTCTTTGAAAGTACACATTTACTTAGTTAAACACATTTACTTCCCTCAAATCTGAGGCTTAGGACGGACATGCTGAACCCTAGTGGGTGTAGTGTTACAAATATCAGCTAAAGTGTTTGGTATTGGGAGGACAATTTGTGGCAGGAAGAGACCAAGTTACAGTGCCATAACAAGCTGTCCATAAGACACCACATTCATCATTGTAGGTTGTGAGCTCTTTTGTGGACTGAGTTTGCACATTTGGGGGTCTTTTTCTCTTGTGGGGAGAAAAAAACCACTGGGGACAACAAATTAAGGAAGTTAACTAGTATATCACCCATTTTTGGTCCTTCCAACACTGCTGGGCATATTATTGGCAGCCTACCCTCTTTCTTTGAATGGCATATTTTTGGCAGCCTACCCTTCATTTTTAATATTTACATGCTGGTATTTTATGCTAATGCATATGAAAACTATTTGTTATTGAACTGTTTGGAAAAATCACTCAACTAAGAAACATTATTTGACTATATCATCCCAACAAACCATAACTACAGTGAGAGGGTCCACTAAGGAGTACATTGCAACAATGTTAGTAACTGTTTCATGTCAATACATCTTAACCAAATAATCAGTAAAATACTATAGCAGAGAACGCAAAATACATCAGCTAACTTAGGTGAGATATTACACCTTAGACATGTTTCAAATTTCAAATTCATGCAAAGTGGCACTCAAATGGCCATGAGAAATTTGATTTTCAAAGACTTTCAATATCTCAATAATTCAATAATTCAATTGGACAGGTGTAGAAATCAATATACTTTAATAAGCAATACTGAAATAAGCAGGTGTACACATCAATATACTTCAATATACATTTCATTTAATAAGCAAGTACTGAAATTAAATAGCAAGACAGAAATCAAACATAGTTTTCATATCTTTCAACTTTTCATCTTTAGATCTCCCAAGCCTGGGTAAGAGTATCAGCATATGAGGTTAAGTTCAGATCAACATAGGTCATTGTTCATAGGTCATTGATCATGTAGCCCACTAAGACATAATCACAAAACTATGTCAAGTCAAACGTGGGTGAGGGTACCATGACCAAAATAAACAAAAATGGTACAAGGTAAAAAGATGCTAATGGGTGTTATGACCGAACTCCCTTTGTACCAAAGGGTGTACACCACAACCAATGTACCCAAAAGACCAAAGCAATAAGTTAAAGAATAACTTAAGGTGGGTAAGTTACCCTAATAATCACAAGCCAGCTACGTGGGCATCATCTCTTGCTAGCTGACTAGTGCGTTGACTTTGGGGTTTTGGAACTGTTTCATGCTATATAACTGGATAACATCATCTATTGAGGACTTAGAATTGAGTGTACCAAGGCTGATTTTCTCCCGAATGTTGTTATTTAATTATTTATCCCAATGGTATCAATGACCTCTTTAATAGATTCTTATTAAGGTTTCTATGCCTCCAAATAACTACAAAATATGCCAAATAAGGGGAGCACTCTAGTCTCCCAAGAAAGCAAACAACCGAAGGATGCCACCTCAGCACCTGATAGTCAAAATCCTAGAGGTCATTGATACCATTAGGATAAATAATTAAATAACAACGTTTGGGACCGATGTGTTAGTTGCAATTAAATGTGTGGGGAATGTTATGTAAGACCCTCAAACAACCCGTATACACCACAGGTGCTCAATGTTACAAAAACTGGACCGGTTTAGGCAAAACCGGCCGGTTAGACCGGTTCCAGCACCTTTCCGATCAATTAAAGTGAGCAATCAATTAGTTGTTTTTACCATAAGCATTGTATATTTTATGATACTAAATTGGTTGATAGCCAATGATGCAAGAGAAAAAGAGATTTTAAACAGTTAAAATATCATGCATTCAACCCAAAATTTTGTACAAGATCTGAACCTACTTTAGAGACTATTAATAAAGTGATTTTATGATGTATTTTAGCCCAACAAAACACTCATTAAACAACCTAGAAATCTAACCCAGAAAATGAAAGATAAGAGAGCACAAAGAACGTTAAATTTCAAATGCAGTCCTAGAATTAAATTCATCCTCAATCTCTGTGTAAAATCAATTAGCAAAACAGACATAGACTGCTGTAAAAAAATAAGATTTAAAAATGCATGCTACAGCTCTAACAGTACGACCTAAATAGAAATTAAATGCAACCCTAAAGGGGGTTTCTAAAGATGCAATTTTTTGAGTTTTATAGAATCTTTAAATGCCTAAGAGAATTAAATTTCAGATTGAAAAACAAAAGGAAAAGAGGTTAAATTTTAATTTTACATGGCTAGAAACATAGGACTAGTTCCTAGGGTAGAAGTTGGGCATATGGGGTCAATCAAGGCTAGTGAAGAAGAGCTTACTAGCATTCAAGGATAGCTAGTGTTTGAATGCCAATCCCTATCGAATCCATGAAAGGCTAGATCTATCCTAGAACCTACAAGGGAATAACTTAAGTGGTATCTTTAAACTACCTTGGGCATAATATCCATCAAGCATGGAATCATAGGGAATACAATCAAGAGCTGGAAATACACCAACTATCCAACCATAAACCAAACAAACTTACCTTAGTACTTACACAGTAAATAGCTTACTTGCAAGTCATCCCAGGATAGAACTATTGTTGATCCAAGAGTAGACCATAGCATTAGCAATACGTCCAGATCATAACATTCAAATCCTTGACAATTTAAGCCTTAACTTAAGTGAAACAAACAAGAGATATAAGTGTTGGAAACAACCAAACCATGACTACAATGATAGCTGAAAAACATCTAAAAGTTTTTATGACTTTCAAAAGTAAGGTCTGAAATTTTTTATGACTTTCTTTTCAATATTTATGACAATTTGAATGGACAGGCCCCAATCATAGCCAAATACTTTTCAGATATTTACAACTCATCAGAGTATAGGGGACCATATAATTCTCGAAAGACATTGGATTCAGTATCCCACGCCTTTGAATAAACAAACCTCAGGACCACGCGTCTATTCTGATGCATGTGGACGTCTATGTGGGTTTTGACAAGCCACTGTCGTTGGTTTTTAACGTAGTACCCAAGGATTTGAGCCTCAGTAAGCTTTGTCTGCAAAATATCTTTGACCTATTCAAGAGATTCTCCAACTTCCCGTTTTAGATTATAAATAACAACTGGATCTAATGCTGTCAGGTTGATGTCGAATGACCGCCACCAGTCTCTAATCCAATCAGGGACGTAGAATGCAGGATCCTCATAGATTTGTGGAATTTGAAGTCCAAACTTTAGCATGGTATAATATGTTCTATCTGTATTTTCTTTTCTCAAGAATTTCCACCATAATTTTGTATATTTTTCATAAGTGTGTGTAGTACTTGGAAACCGAAGACTAGCATCTTGATGTGGCCATGGTTGCAAAGAACGTATCCGGTTAATACAGTAGTATTGTTGGTCTAGTCGTAGCCCAGGGTGAGGTGTAGAGACCTCTGTGGAGATTAAGGTAAGATCATGGTAGAGGTTTGTTAACCAATTGCTTGCATCGACTGCTTTTCTCAGGGAGTTGTTGTAAATCATATTTGGTACAATACTGGATCCCATAGGCATTCTTCTGATATTTATACTTGTATTGATGATGTTGTTGATTGTGATGATCTAGATGACGATGTTATTGATCGTGATGATCTAGATGATGATGCTGCTGATCTTGATGATCTAGATGACGATGCTGCTGATCGTGATGATCTAGATAACGATGCTGATGATCGTGTGATGACGATGCTGATGATCGTGAGATGACGATGCTGATGATCGTGAGATGACGATGCTGATGATCGTGAGATGACGATGCTGATGATCGTGTGATGGCGATGCTGATGATCGTGTGATGACGATGTTGATGATCATGTGATGACGATGCTGATGATCGTGTGATGACGATGCTGATGATCGTGAGATGACGATGCTGATGATCGTGAGATTACGATGTTGATGATCGTGTGATGACGATGCTGATGATCGTGAGATGACGATGCTGATGATCGTGTGATGATGATAATCGTGAGGATCCAGATGATGATATTGTTGCAGTTGTTCAAGTGCTACAGAAGATAAAGACTCAATACTGAAGATGTCGATGTTCCAGTATTGAAGATGTTCCTGTAACTGCTTGAGTTACTGATGATGTTGAGAAAGCTTCCAATGATTTATAGATGTATCATGTATGATGTTGATGACTCCTTGCTCGTGCAGATGTTGTTATAATATCCTTCTCGTTAAGGGGGAGTGTTGAGATATTGTAACTTCAAAGAATATTATATTTGTACTTTATTATTCCGGAGATGTTTCATTCCTCCGAGAAGATCTTATTGTATATCCAGAGATGTTTATTCCTCCGTCAGAATGTGGTAACTCGGGTTATTAGACTTCCCTAGTGGGGGTCATCCCTGTATATGTTATGTGGGTCAAAGGGTTATTAGACCACCCTAGAGGGGTCGGCCCAGTCAGTTGTAGTGGGGTATTTAACCCATTGGTTAAATATGAGCCTATGTGTACCTGTGTAAAATACATTTCAGTGTAGTGTATAAATAGAGGAGGTGTGTTCCTCATTTAACACACACACTCACTTGAGAAAGGTGCACTTGTGGAGGAGAGGTCTGCTATGGTGGAGGAGGAGATCATATCTTTGGTTTGCATCTTTATGTATTGCTGATCATCTATATTGAGGAAGCTTTACTGGGTTTTCTACCCCATGAGGGTTTCCCAGGATAAATCTGTGTCTCTTGTGTTTATGCTATGCTTGTTGTTTCTTCAGTGATCCTGTATATGCTATTATTGTGAAATGGAATGTAATGCTGCTATTTTCAGTCTTAGCATATTAAATATTAACAGGAACATGTTATATAGATCTAACATATAGATGAAACCTACTTCAATAATTCCAAAAGGAAGAGCCATATAATCTATCCTATAGCGAGGTGGCTATGCATTCTCAATTCACAAGGGAGCAAAGGAAGCAACTAAAATACTCAAAGATATGATTTTATCACTTGAAAAACCTTAGAATTATTATTTTCACTTCATAATATGATAGCTAAATGGAAATTCCCAACCTATGACAAATGATAATGAAAGCAGACTTACAGAAGTGGAGATGGAGAATCAACACTCTTGGGTATAAGTTAAATCTACCATGGAGGCTCAAGATTACCTTGATAAGGTGATGGAATAATGCTTCCTCCTCCATTCATAGAGAAACCTAATGCTTCATGACACTACACCTTTTACAGACCTGAAAATGTAGTGGCAATGATAGAGGACATGAAATTCAAATCCCTGTCAAAAGAAAGAAGGAAGGAAGTAGTAGAAGACAATTTAACAAGTAGAGAATGGAATCTTGGTGGAAGATGAGGCTATACTTGAGAGAAGAAAAGGTACCCAATGGGGATATTTCCAAAGATAAAAAATATCTGAATTATATGATGATGTTCACCACGATGATGAAGAAGAAGAATGTCACACCACCTCAAGTATTTGGAATATCTATGAGGGAATGCTTGCGCAAAACCCTCCCAGCTCGACCCCAAAATTTACCTCCCTACTTGCAAACAATTTTATCAAAAAGGGTTCCACATACTCACATTCCAATGCATAATTGTTATGGCACCTCCCTAATAACATAGCAGAAACCCTACCAAAGCATAATGAGTAACAAAGGACCAAACATAACCTGTAAAAATACTCATTGCCATATCGAAATTTACCACAACATTCATAATCAATTCATGATTGGACATATCTCCAACACAAATATCAATAGTTGGCAGAGGATGATACCATGCAGTAAGCAGTAGAAACCCAGTGCAAAATTTTATGGAACCTCCCTTGTAACAGAGAAAAAATCCTACCAAAGCACTCCCAATAACAAAGGACAAAGCATAACCTGTAAAACTACTCGTTACCATATGGAATTTACAAAAACCATACCTTGACAAATATTTACAACAAAATAATTAGAAATTAAAACAAGGGACAACCCCTAACTCAGCAAATACATTGCAAATCTCCTTCTAGCAATACCATATGGGATTTCATAGGGATTGAGGGAAAAACCCTATCTCAACAATCAACACAAGCAACCATTTAGGGTCTACCAATACTAGCTCTATCTCTAGCATTGTTTTTTAGACAAATTTGAGTTCCATTACTGCAAATCTGGTGAATGAGAATCCACTTACGGTTTCCATTGAGGATCTGCGGGGATATGCAGACACGGCCGGAGCACACGAAACCAACTTCAATAGCCTTCGTAGCAATTGCACAGTGAAAGTTGCAGGAGGACACGGAATTGTAGCCGGTTGCAAGAAGCTGGTGCGGTCGAACCAGAGCAACAGAGCGTTTTCGTTAAGCTCGACAAAGACAGGTATGAGGTTTCAGTTATGTTTTGGCTGATGTTTAAAAAAATATAATATAATATAAATTAAATTAATAAAACGCATTTCATTATATTGATTATCTTCGATAATAGTAGGTAGATAAATGTTTTGATAATGTTTGATGCTCAAATGAGCAATTTCTCACAAATTTTATAACGGACCTCAAGTCAGATAATTAAATTGTAATATACATTATTTAAATTCCAACATAGTAGATTTCACAAGTGGTTAGTGCAAGAACTCAATTTCCAACATAGCATATTTCAAAGAGAATGTTAAAGTTAAAAATTATTGAACAAAGATCCTAGTAATGCAAGAGTGTCAAATATCAACAAGGTTTCTTCATGCATACAAACTAAGATTGTGATGATAGGATCATGCTATTCAAATTGGCTCAATAAGTGCTCCATGCAAAATGTGAAAAAATGGTTTTCTCATGATAAAAGTGCCTTTCACCCTGCACATCTTAAAAGAAGCACAAAGAGATTGATTCTAAGGTTAATTAATCAAATTTGAGCATTGTCCCATTGTGTAGTGGATGTCACAAGTTGATATGAAGTCCTCATATAAGAGCTCAAATTATGCCATGACTAATTGTCAGTCCAACCAGATAATTCATACTACTTGGCATTGATCCATAATTTTATTGTTTATTCTTAGTTAAAGATTTAGAATACTAATTAGCATCCCAATAGGAATTTCAATATATGGATAGAGAGCAAGGATGCACTCGATCATAATGATTGGGATGTTTAGACCATTGAGATGTAGACATTCAAGAATTATATAGTACTAGATGAACAAAAAGTGTACGATTTGATTCCGATGAAGTGGATCCAAGTGTCGACATATTTGTAAAAGGAGTCATTAGACAATGCAAGATATAGTTCTCACGAAACAAAAGTTGTTGATTGATTAAGGAGAATTACAAATAGTGATGAAGCCTAAAAATATCGAAGGCCTACTTGCATTAGTCTCATCTCAGCCACAATAGGAGTGGCAATTCACTTTACATGCTTACCCAACCCTACCATCGATAAAATCCATCTAGCTACAAATCAATTTGAAAACAAATCCTTCAGTATGCTTCTCAAACTTAGGAGAGGACAACTTATGAATGGCCAACAAAGCATAGGAAGAAGTCACATCAAAAGAGTGTTGCATATCCTTTTGCAAGGTGTCAAGTACCTCTTCCTTCTCCCCAAATTTATTCATGAAATTTTGACATGCAAGATTCAAGGACATTAGAACTTCCATCCCATCAATGAAGTGTCCAGTTATCAACTTGGCTATTGTGCTTCTTAGAACGATCAACAAGAAAACTAGCTTAGAAATACCAACAAGGATAAAACCCCTTTCAAAATAAGTTTTTTATGTTTCCAATGAAAGCCTCAAAATCACCTTTATTACATTTAAGTTCACTTCTTAGACAAGGCTCATATTGAGGCCATGTAGAGTCTAGTTGGAATTGTCCTTCTCTTCCAATTGAAGGAGGATATAAAAATCTTGTTTCAAGCTTTGGTACTAACCAAAGTGTAAGACATTGTCACCCTAAAGTACTAAAATTGGTTCTCCTAAAAGACATTTATATTAATTTATAAAAAGGCCGTTGATAGTAGGAGAACCACTTTTAAAGACTTAGTAAAACATATAAATGAAATCCATAATGTGTTTTTATAAAAACTTGGTTAATAAAAATGATAAATAAAAAATTATTTGCAGTGTCCATTCACCAAGTGACTTGCTTCTTTTTCTTGTTTATGAAGAAAAATGTAATTAGTCACTTAACCCATTCTATTAGAAATGAGTTAACACAAGGCCTAATTGCCATCACATAATGGATCACGATCAAAGGACATAAATATGTGATGGATTTTAAGAAGTCCATGTACTTTGATATGGGAGAACAAACATCTTATTAAAAATGAAACGCAAAAATGATACTGTTAGTAATGACTATTAGTTTAAGAAGCATAAAAAAGATATTGTTGATTATCATTTTTGTTTAGCAAGATAAAAATAACTAACTAACATAGAATATCATAATAGCTACTAAGTAATAACAATTGTAACAATTTAAGTTACCAATCCATTTGTATAAAACTTATGATAATTGTTCTAATATGAAATAACCCAGAAATTAACACATAAATCTTATAACTTCATTTTGTATCTTGCTCAATCGACACATGTTCAATTCAAACCATTACCACTACAACCTCCAGCAACACCCACGCTACTGCACATGTAGAACATAATTAGATTAGAAAATTAATTTTCAAATATAACCAAGTTAATCAACAAAATGAACATATGGTGAGTGCATTTACTTTTACCTAAAAACATTGCGTACCTCTACTTTTCAACAATTAAATATCATTCATCTTCTTCATCATCCAACTCAACATTTGTATCAGGATCTGGTTCTGAATAGATATTGATGAAAGGATCATTCACATCGTCATCAGCATCAAAGTCATCTTCGCTAATATAGTCATCCATATCATCAATGAGATCATCATCTGCTACATTTGCATGATCAACCTCTTCAACTTCTTCATCTAACACATCGGCTGCAGCCTGATCTGAATCATCATCATCTTCTTCTTCTTTGTGATAATATTCATCATCTAGTACATGATTATACTTTACTGGTCTTCCTCTTGGATCGTATCGAACAACGAATGACCAACCTGCTTTACCTGGTACCTCAGAGTAGTAGACTTGCTCACATTCACTTGGAAGAACATAAGACTTTGGACCCGGTTCAAATTCCCTTGTATTAACTGAGGTAAATCCATTAGCATGCTCAATAATAGTTCTTTCAAGATCACGTTCACCTCAAACACAACTATTTTAAAGGAATTAAACTCACACTCAATAATGTCCTCCAAATGCCCATAGTACCTATTCTCGGTTTCTTCTGGATGTCTATCACTTCTAGAGGAAACATTGGTGACCTTAAACACTATAGTTATCCCACAATCTGAGGTTTTCCTGTTATCATCCAACTTTTTAATACGAAATTTACGACCATTACACCACATAGCCTTGTGATGTTTCAACTGCAACATTGAGAACAGGTTAAAAATACATTGTGAATTAATAAACTTCATATAGGAGTTAGTAAATATAATTGAAAACTTAAACAAACGAAATGTAATTGGAAAAATGGATCGAAGTAACTAGAAAAAATGTGGGTAAACAATTTACTTGCCTTTTTATCTTTTAAACCATAGGCTAAATAAACTTCCCTTTGCGACGTAAGTTCAGGAATTTGAAGTCGAAGACGATGAGCTGTTTTTATCATGTTACTGACCCCTTCCCATGATAACCTACCGAAGAATTCTTCACAATCTTTTATCCAATGCTCCATCCAATCAAGGTTGTTTGAAATTTATAAATGTAAATCCTCCCACACTCGACCAACTATAGGATAAAATAACAATTCAATATCATTAATTAGATATGATTAAAGGCACATAGTTTAATATAGTTGAAAATGCATAATTATTAAAAAGAGTTAAAAACAGTATGATAATATAAAATTGCAAAAAATAAATGTGTAACATATTAATTCAACAATGTATAATAATAATTACCTTTCACAGTCCTCAATGTACCTCTCCCTAATAGGACCTCCCCTTCAAATTTGTTGATGGAGTCGAGATGCCAAATGCGAGGCACATTCATATTTTTTGTTAATTTAGGTAGATATTCACTAATGTACACCATGCATTGATATACCATATATCCTTCAACCATAGAACCCTCAGGGTGCGCTCTTTGTCTAACAAAATCCTTCAATGACTTCAACTACCTCTCCACCATCCACATCGACCTTGTGTGTACTGGTCCACATAATTCAATCTCCTCAACTCAATGTATGAGGTAGTGTTCTTGTGCATTGAAAAATGATGGAGGTAGCTACTGTTGCATTTCACACATTAGTCAGGGAATTTCTCTCTTCCAATTCCTTATATCTTATTTATGGATTTCTTTTGATGAAATCCACCTACAAATGATGCAATAAAACAATATATCAAGGCGTATATAATATTTGCAAGAAAAACATAATATGTCAATAAGTTCCACTACAAACCACAGAACAAGTACATTTTCCAAGTAAAACATTACTTACCTCATGTATTTTCCAAGAACATAAATAATATGTTTTATGTTGTTGTCAAAGTCGTCTGGGAGAGATAAAGGTAGAACATACTGTATCAAAAAACACATAATTATTAAAATTTATTTCAAAAATAAGAGAATAAAATTAATAAAATATTGCATACCAATAATGAAATATATTATAGACTCATAATTACCTTAATGAATGTATGCCAATCATGTGTTTTAACCCGAGCAAAATCACCTTTGTTCGTCAAGATATTCTTTATGTCTGACGAAAAACCCGTCGGAAACCTGTTTTTTTTATGACCTCTTTTACAATATTGCTTTGTTGCTCCGTCAAGCACCAAGGAAGACTAATATTCTGTTGACGGCCATCGCCATTAGAATTAACGATCACACTTTGCAATGCATGATTAGCCTCTTGGATGTCACTACAAATATTTCCATTTTTTTCTTTGTCAGTCCTTTCATCTAATATTCGCCATAATATGTGGGGATATGCAGACACAGCCGAAGCACACGAAACCAACTTCAATAGCCCTCGTAGCAATTGCACAATGAAAGTTGCAGGAGGACACGAAATTGTAGCCGGTTGCAAGCAGTTGGTGCGGTTGAACCAGAGCAACAGAGCGTTTTCGTTAAGCTCAACAAAGACAGGTATGAGGTTTCAGTTATGTTTTGGCTAATGTTTAAAAGAATATAATATAATATAAATTAAATTAGAAAACGCATTTCATTATATTGATTATCTTCGATAATAGTAGGTAGATAAATGTTTTGATAATGTTTGATGCTCAAATGAGCAATTTCTCACAAATTTTATAACGGACCTCAAGTCAGATAATTAAATTGTAATATACATTATTTAAATTCCAACATAGTAGATTTCACAAGCGGTTAGTGCAAGAACTCAATTTCCAACATAGTATATTTCAAAGAGAATGTTAAAGTTAAAAATTATTGAACAAAGATCCTAGTAATGCAAGGGTATCAAATCTCAACAAGGTTTCTTCATGCATACAAACTAAGATTGTGATGATAGGATCATGCTAGTCAAATTGGCTCAACAAGTGCTCCATGCAAAATGTGAAAAAATGGTTTTCTCATGATAAAAGTGCCTTTCACCCTGCACATCTTAAAAGAAGCACAAAGAGATTGATTCTAAGGTTAATTAATCAAATTTGAGCATTGTCCAATTGTGTAGTGGATGTCACAAGTTAATATGAAGTCCTCATATAAGAGCTCAAATTATGCCATGACTAATTGTCAGTCCATCCAGATAATTCATACTACTTGGCATTGATCCATAATTTTATCGTTTATTCTTAACTAAAGATTTAGAATACTAATTAGCATCCCAATAGGAATTTCAATATATGGATAGAGAGCAAGGATGCACTCGATCATAATGATTGGGATGTTTAGACCATTGAGATGTAGACATTGAAGAATGATATAGTACTAGATGAACACAAAGTGTATGATTTGATTCCGATGAAGTGGATCCAAGTGTCGACATATTTGTAAAAGGAGTCATCAGACGATGCAATATCTAGTTCTCATGAAACAAAAGTTGATTGATTGATTAAGGAGACTTACAAATAGTGATGAAGCCTCAAAATATCGAAGGCCTACCTGCATTAGTCTCATCTCAACCACAATAGGAGTGGCAATTCACTTTACATGCTTACCCAACCCTACCATCGATAAAATCCATCTAGCTACAAATCAATTTGAAAACAAATCCTTCAGTATGCTTCTCAAACTTAGGAGAAGACAACTTATGAATGGCCAACAAAGCATAGGAAGAAGTCACATCAAAAGAGTGCTGCATATCCTTTTGCAAGGTGTCAAGTACCTCTTCCTTCTCCCCAAATTTATTCATGAAATTTTGACATGCAAGATTCAAGGACATTGGAAATTCCATCCCATCAATGAAGTGTCCGGTTATCAACTTGGCTATTGTGCTTCTTAGAACGATCAACAAGAAAACTAGCTTAGAAATACCAACAAGGATAAAACCCCTTTCAAAATAAGTTTTTTTTATGTTTCCAATGAAAGCCTCAAAATCACCTTTATTACATTTAAGTTCACTTCTTAGACAAGGTTCATATTGAGGCCATGTAGAGTCTAGTTGGAATTGTCCTTCTCTTCCAATTGAAGGAGGATATAAAAATCTTGTTTCAAGCTTTGGTACTAACCAAAGTGTAAGACATTGTCACCCTAAAGTACTAAAAGTGGTTCTCCTAAAAGACATTTATATTAATTTATAAAAAGGCCGTTGATAGTAGGAGAACCACTTTTAAAGACTTAGTAAAACATATAAATGAAATCCATAATGTGTTTTTATAAAAACTTGGTTAGTTAAAATGATAAATAAAAAATTATTTGCAGTGCCCATTCACCACGTGACTTGCTTCTTTTTCTTGTTTATGAAGAAAAATGTAATTAGTCACTTAACCCATTCTATTAGAAATGAGTTAACACAAGGCCTAATTGCCATCACATAATGGATCACAATCAAAGGACATAAATATGTGATGGATTTTAAGAAGTCCATGTACTTTGATATGGAAGAACAAACATCTTATTAAAAATGAAACGCAAAAATGATACTGTTAGTAATGACTATTAGTTTAAGAAGCATAAAAAAGATATTGTTGATTATCATTTTTGTTTAGTAAGATCAAAATAACTAACTAACATAGAATATCATAATAGCTACTAAGTAATAACAATTGTAACAATTTAAGTTACCAATCCATTTGTATAAAACTTATGATAATTGTTCTAATATGAAATAACCCAGAAATTAACACAGAAATCTTATAACTTCATTTTGTATCTTGCTCAATCGACACATGTTCGATTCAAACCATTACCACTACAACCTCCAGGAACACCCACGCTACTGCACATGTAGAACATAATTAGATTAGAAAACTAATTTTCAAATATAACCAAGTTAATCAACAAAATGAACATATGGTGAGTGCATTTACTTTAACCTAAAAACAATGCGTAACTCTACTTTTCAACAATTAAATATCATTCATCTTCTTCATCATCCAACTCAACATCTGTATCAGGATCTGGTTCTGAATAGATATTGATGAAAGGATCATTCACATCGTCATCAGCATCAAATTCATCTTCGCTAATATAGTCATCCATATCATCAATGAGATCATCATCTGCTACATTTGCATGATCAACCTCTTCAACTTATTCATCTAACACATCGACTGCAGCCTGGTCTGAATCATCATCATCTTCTTCTTCTTCGTGATTATATTCATCATCTAGTACATGATTATACTTTACTGGTCTTCCTCTTGGATCATATCGAACAACGAATGACCAACCTGCTTTACCTGGTACCTCGGAGTAGTAGACTTGCTCACATTGACTTGGAAGATCACCATGGTAAATGCCCTTGTATTAACCGTGGTAAATCCATTAGCATGCTCAATAACAGTTCTTTCAAGATCACGTTCATGCATCCGTAGCCTATACCACTTAAACTCAAACAAAACTATTTTAAAGGAATTAAACTCACACTCAATAATGTCCTCCAAATGCCCATAGTACCTATTCTCGGTTTCTTCTGGATGTCTATCACTTCTAGAGGAAACATTAGTGACCTTAAACACTATAGTTATCCCACAATCTGAGGTTTTCCTGTTATCATCCAACTTTTTGATATGAAATTTACGACCATTACACCACATAGCCTTGTGATGTTTCAACTGCAACATTGAGAACAGGTTAAAAATACATTGTGAATTAATAAACGTCATATAGGAGTTAGCAAATATAATCGAAAACTTAAACAAACGAAATGTAATGTGGGTAAACAATTTACTTGCCTTTTTATCTTTTAAACCATAGGCTAAATCAACTT